>JAFBJS010000748.1:365146-409470 GCA_016785265.1 Paraplagusia blochii
GTATTCACTGGAGTCCATTATTGGCGCCAAACATTTCTTGCTGAGATGAGTTGATCTGCACCAGACTAGGTTGAATTCCACAGTGTCTACAGACGCGTCTAACCGTTAGCGGCAGGATCACGTTGGTTTGTATAACATTCTTTCATACTGTGTGTGATGTATGTCCTGCAGTTACCAAATGGTTTTAAGGGAAGGGTCAGAAATTGTCCAACACTGGAATAAAGTGAAAAAACCCAACATATTGTCTAACACATGTCTAATCTTATTTATCTTTGTCCATATGTTACTGGTTCAATCCAGTCGTGGGCCAGATTCAATGGTTTACTGAGCCGGTTTGGACCTGTGGGTCAGATGAACATGTTGTAGATAATCTACCTTCTAAACAAGGCGTCAAGGAGTCATGAGTAGACAGACTGCAGGGGCTCCAACTATTTCCCTGTCCTCCCTCACTACCTCCATCAATCTCCTCTTTGTCTCCTACCTGGTAGCTCCATCTCTAGGATCATTCTTCTACCATTACATCCACTGTCCCTCCTCTGAACATGTCCAAACCATCTCAATCTGTCTTCCTCTATCTTTGCCTCCAAACCTTCCTGTCTCTGTTGTCCCTCTAATCACCTCATTCCTGATCCTGTCCATTCTTGTCTCTCCTAAAGAGAACCTCGGCATCCTTAACTCCTCTGTCTCCTGTCTTCTACCTAGTACTAGTGTCTCTAATCCATCCATCATGGCTGGACTCACAACTGTCCTGAAAACCTTTCCCTCCACCTTAGCTAAAACTCTCTTCTATCACAGATTACGTTTCTCCAGAAAACAGAAGGAAAACAATAATGTAAATTAAATTAACAATTTAGATAAATATGACGGGCCATATTTAGAAGAGAACAGACCACATTTGGGCCTCGAGCCTTAGTTTGTCCAGGTCAGATTAAATTACCCCGACATCCGTAACTACAGGGAAATAAACCTGTGACCTTAAGATTACATTTCCACAAACACCATCATCGTCTCCGAACAAACGCCTCAGTGAACCTCCATCACAGTCTCTGTATCATGGACACTGATCCTTCCTCCGTCATCACTCTCTGATTCTCTGAGTGTCTGAAACTGCACGACTGGAATATGGAGGGGAGTCAATGCGTATTTTCACTCCAGCTCCTTTTTTTTTTCCATCCCGCTCTTTAATTACATGTAAAATACCTGAGGTTGGTGGTTGTTAAGAGGCACTGCTTGTACTCCAGCACTGCTCTCTGAATGTTAATTAGCTGGCTGTGAATTAAAAGATTTAAACAAACCAGCTGTGGTGGCTTCTGGGATGGAGGAATTAGTGGGGCGTGAGCGTTCCCTTTATTACGATCATTATCCTGACAAGCACCGGTTTCTGCGTGCGAGTAAAGAGATCTGGCCATCAGATATAAAAGCTGATGACCAGAGGGAAGGGGACGCGGTCGCAGCCTTTGCACAGCATCCACGTGTGTGTGTGCGCGTGTGTGTGTGTGTGCAGAGCGACGAGGCCTCTGTGTGTTGAATTAGCAACCATTTTGATCTTGTTTGTCCATACTCATCCTGTTCCATTTTATTTTCAGCTTGTGGAAAATAAGCTTGTGTTATTTTTACTCTGTGTTGCCATGACAACCCAGCCTCCTTTTTGGTGGATGTAGGAAAGTCAGGGAAAAGCAAATAAGCCGTTTTTTTTTTCTTTTTTTCCACGTCAGGGACTTTCTGAAAGATTTTGACACCAATTGTGCTCTGAAGGAGAGGATTGAACTTTTTGTTCGTATCTTTACGGATTAATTACGGGAGTTGAACGAGATAGGAGGGATTTTGAGAGCCACAAGAGGGAGCTATACTGAACAATTTTTGTTCTTTATGGAAGAATACCTGCACTAGTCAATTTTAGAGGGTTTTTTTTTACATTTTTTTTCAACCAAGAGGTTCAAAAAGTGAAGCATCAGAGCAGGACTGAGTGAGATAGAAAAATATTGATGTTTGGAAGACTGAGAGAAACAGAGTGGAAGAGAAGCTTTAGATATTCTACTACTGTGTGTTTTTGATAAAGCGGAAGTCTAAAAATGGCACAGTGGGATTTATTTTTGGAATTTTTGTTTGGCGTCACCAGGTGAAGCAGCAATTTTCATTAAATATATCAGAACAACAGAATAAATTCAGGTTTTTCCATTGTTTTTTTACATCCATCAATTGCAATTTTAATGTAATAAACAAAATGTAGCTGTGGATTAGTGGTGCAGGAAGTGAACATAGGTCTGGAGGGTTTTAGGTTTGAGTCCACCAGTTGCCAATTTGCCTCTGAGGTGCGCCGGGCTCGGCAATGTCCCCACACACTGCTCCCTGGTGGCGTTCAATGTTGCCGACTCTTCACATTGAAGATGGTTTAGATGCACCGGTCAGATTTTGTGGTGTTTTCTTCCTTCATTCCTACAGTATCACAAAAGCTGCTTTTAAAGTGACATCATTCTGATAGGAATGTACTGTATAATCGATTAGACAGTTGTTTCAGTCAGTTTGTCAGACTATAACAATAGCACATTTCCTGGGTTGTGCCCAAATGTGTGACCGAAAAATAGTTTTGGGGAAAAACGGCTGTATTTTAAAGTGAAAGTCACTAGATGGCAGCAATGAAGCTTTTATTTTTTTATTGTTCTCATATTCTTACAGTGGTTCACACATATTACCAGGACTAAATTGGTATTAATTGATAAAAGGATCAGAATTGAAGTGTTTGAACAATATTGGCAGATATTTGTTTTATGAATAATTAGACAGTTGTTTCAGTCAGTTTGTCAGACGATGCGTTAGATGCTGTTTTAAGCTTGAGGTGAAAAATACATTTTCAGATATGATCTTAGTTTCCCTGCGTCTGGTCTCTTGGTTGTTCCATAAAATTTAATATAATAAATACTCAATAGCACATTTCCTGGGTTGTGCCCAAATGTGTGACCGAAAAATAGTTTTTGGGAAAAACGGCTGTATTTTAAAGTGAAAGTCACTAGAGGGCAGCATTTTAGCTCATTTAATAAATGCTCTGCTCACACAGTGGTTTGTACAGATAAATAAATGAATATTACCAGGCCTATGTTAATAGTGGTTAGTATCAGAATCGATAATTATTGGATATGCAGTGCACCTTCTGCTGTTTTGGTATCAATTGTAGGCATTGTGAAATGTTATAAAAGAAAAAAAAAGTATTTAATGTTATATGGGGGTCAGATTTAATCTCGTTACCTGCCATAAAGGTGTTGTTTGCCTTATTTTTGCACAAACATGATCCCACATGGGCTGTACATGTTTATTTATTTACTTATTTTGTAGCTTCTCAACTGTCAATAATTCTCCATGCATAGTTTTGCACGTTAAAATCACCACCGGATAAAAAAAAATAACAGTCCTTTGTGTGGGTCTACCCATATTCCGTTTTTTTTTTTAAACATTTAATAAGATTTCTCACTCTGCTGCTCTGATTCTGCCTGCTCTGATGAGCTTTCCAAAAAAGCCTAAGAATGCACTTTGTCGAGAAGAATGTCATTAGTGATGCTGAGTGGAGCCACAGAATAACAGATTAATATGGTCAGCTTAATTACAGAGGGGGAACAACTCCTAATCCCGCAGCTTTCTTACAGGCCGGCGCAGCTCTTTTGCATCATGTTCAGTCCACAACGGAAAAGACTAAATGGAAAAGAGATGAGAAAAATACACTGATGTGGTTAAGAAAGGAGAAACATCACAGTCCCTTTGCATTTCAAATAAATCTCAGAAAACACTCAGTTTTATTAAATGTTTTACTTAAATCTAATATGCTGATTTTTTTCAATGACACTTTCCACTTTTGATATTAACTGATACCCATACAGGCTTGCCAGTATTTATTTAATTAGTTCTATGAGTTGCTAGGACTTGCGTAGTCCAGAAATTCTTTTGGAGATTCATTTATTGAGTTGCAATGCCGCCATCTAGTGACTTTCACTTACACTTACAGCTGTTTATCCCCAAATCTTTTTTTTTTTTTACAGACGCATGGGCCATGTTTTTACTAACAAATTTTTAGTAGGCCAATTAGGCCGATTATATTAATCACTTGATATTATTCTCAAATTTTGAGGCTCACTATTGGTCCATATATAAGGCGCCGTATTTTCCGCACTTTCAGGTGCACCTAAGAGCTTTAAATTTTCTCAAAAGCCGACAGTGCGCCTTATAGTGCGGAAAATACAATCATTTTCCAATACCGATAGTGATATTGACCGATATGGATATATGCGGGAGTTTGCCCCCAAATCTGACGTAAACGTCTCAAAACCCTACAGGCAAAATTCAGGGATTATCGAATCATGGGTGGAAAACCGATACCATTCTAACAACAATGCTATTATGGGTTTGATAATATCGTCTGACGGATATTATTGGAAATCCCCTAATATAAATAAAAATAAAAATAATTCATCAACATATTGGCTCGACAGCTGTAGGAACTGACGTCCTTGTCCATGACAGTCACTAACAGACTTTCCGTATCATGTGGTGACGGTTGCTTTGATGAACGGCGTCGAGCATTTTTCTGTCTGAAGTCGCTGAAGGAAAATCAGTGTAAAACACAGTGAATTGATTGGTTCCCCCGGGTTATTTGTTGGCTAACAACTCTATCAGAATGCACTAATAGCTAAGTGGTTAGGGGCTTCACAAGATGGGCACCGTGCCTGGAGAAAGTGGCTCCGTGTTGAAGTTCAGGCTGGGCGTCTGGTCTCTTTGTATTTCCATCTCATTTGTTGCCTCTGTTCACTGACCTGTTTAAAGTTCAGCCTCTTACAAAAGCGCCCCCTATATTTGATGTGAAACCCACATCAGAGCTGCACTACGTATAAATATGAGCAGTGTGAACAGCTGATGTTCCCTGGCATTCACAGACAAAGGGGAAAAATAAAAGAACTCACTGTGAGAACTGCGAGTTCTTTGTCCTCGTGATATTTTGTTTTTGCTCAAAAAGTTATTTTTTCAGTCGCAGCTGAAGAGACACTGTGATGATCAGCAGTTTTTTTTCACACTATTTCAGCTAAATTATCACACAGCAGGACGAAAGGTTACCAACATCTGCCAGATCATACCAGCAACTCCACTGAAGTATTTATTTGTTCATATAAATGGCTTCCTGGCAGCAGGGGAGGCCTAGCGGTCAAGGAAGCGGACTTGGGTCCACAAGGATTGAGGTTCGAAGCCACCAGTTGTCAGGTTGCCACTGAGATGCTCTGAGCACAGCACTATCCCGACCCCCTTACTTTCCAGTGGGCTCACCACCTGGAGATAGGCCACTCTGTGGTGCAGTGTGATTTGGGTGGCAGGTGTGGAGATGTAAAAACTTGAATTTATGTTTTGCAAATTCCATACTAAAAGTGGTAAGGCTGTAGCCTTATCATCCAGAAAAATTGGTGAAAAATAAAAATTGACCAAAATTCCCTAAATATCAAGTTTATTGCCCCAGATATGCTGCAAAGTTGGGAATTTGTGCTAAATACTCCAAAAAAATTATCATTTCTGGACATAGAATATCACCAAAAGTGGTAAAGCTATAACCTTATCATTTTGAAAAATTGGTGAAAAATATTTTCGGATGCTGAACATGGGATGGGATTATTATGTAAATGTGTATGTGCATGAGTAAATATGAAAGTTACTTAAACCTTACTTAAAACCTACATTTATTAAAATACTGTACAGATCAGTTTTATTTATTAAAGGAAGGAAGGAAGGAAGGAAATCAAACTCCTTGTCATTGTGACATTTAGATCCACACCACTTCTCACAACCAAATGTAACCCAGCACCAAAATGAACAGTGAGCAGCTGTGAGCGCCTGAGGAGCAGTGAGTGGGTATAATGCCATGCTCAGTGGTAACATGGCAGTGGGTGGATTCGAACCTGGAACCTAAGTCCAGCTCCTTGACCACTAGTCCACCCCTTCCCCAGGGAATGTTGGTAATGAATCAATCAATCAAGGAATCAATAAATGGCAATTTTTGCACAAAAAAGTAACCTAGTTACTAATCATTGGGACAAATATTGATGTAACTTGTAATCTACAATTTTTAGTTTTAGTTTTTATGCATAATCTGAAGTTAGAGCAGCTGTAAACATTAATAATCTGAGTTTTTGTTGAAGGTTTGAGCCTCGAGCCTCCATTTTCATTGTGATCAGGAAAATAATTGAAAATGAACTCAAGGTCTTTTTCCTCATGCCTGATTCTACAACAAGAGCTGCGTGTTTTGCATCAAGCCTGTCTACCTCCCTCCCTCCGTCCCTGCCTCCCTCCGTGCCTTCCTCCCTCACCCCTCCCTTCCCACAGCATAGTATCTCGTGATGGCAGATGTAGTTGTAATGAAGGTCTTGTTGCATCCGTATTCTGTCAGATTTCTCAGGGAAACACACATGTTCCTGCTGTCACTCTGTCAGATTCCTAATGGGGGTTTGTTAGTGCAGAAACACTTCTGCACAGAGACACGTTCTTTGTGCAGCCAGCCTTGATGTTATTCACTGTAAGTTTACCAAGCCTTGTTTGTATATTTGTTGTAGTTTTATTGTGTTGTGCAAAAAAATTCCTCAAGATGAATTCAATGAGTTGCAATGCCGCCATCTAGTGACTTTTGTTGTAGTGTTATTGTTTTTTTTGTTTATCCGGGTGGATAGCCTTTTTAATGTTTTAGTAACTGTTGTACTAATGCCGAAGCGGACGATATTATCCATCCGTTACAGACAATTACATATCAATTTTTTGTGCCCTCAAAATGGTTTTGGAGATACGGCTGTATATAGAACTAATAGTCACTAGATGGCAGCATTGTAGCTTATCTAATTCATTTTAAGCTCATACAATAGTTTCTACACATATTTTACCAGGCCTCTATCGGCATTAGTTTGAGATGTTGATACAGATATCGACAGGTACCAATATGTGCCGCTGTTTGTCCCCAAAACGACGATAAAATCTTAAAACCCTCTGTTCAATTCCATCAAATTTGGCAACCCTGAGATATTACGTTATTGGATTGGAATATCACAATAATATTGGTTGACCAATATTATTAGACATCCCTAGTATTGGGAGGGCTGGAGCTTGAAGTTGCTTGGGCCTTAGCCACTAGGGGGCCCCTGGCCAAAGAACTGTATTTTTACGACTATAGGGCGCTCCGCATATTTTTTTCAAAATGTGCGGCGCGCCCTATAGCGAGTTGTGCCCTGTGTGTGTTGTTGTTGTAAGAAGGACGTGGTAGAGAATGTCATGAGAACGTTAAAGGGAGAAGTGTGGGTGTTGTTTTGCTCCTGCTCTATTTTGAAATGCGCACACTTGTACGCTTGTGTGTGTTGTTGTTGTTTAAGGCGGACCTAGTAGAGGACACCATGAGAACGTTAAAGGGGAACGTGTGGGCGTGGATTGTATATAAATTCCGCGCCCTATGATCAGGTGCGCCTTATATATGTGTGTTAAATATAGTAATGGCACACATAACTGAGACTGAGCCTTTTAGTGCGGTACGCCTTATGGTCGTTATTTTTTTGTGTGAGTCCCCACAATACCTCACTTGGACCCCCAAGAGACCCTAGCACCAACCCTGAGCATTAGTTGATCAAATAAAATTAGAATGTAAGAGTTTAGAGATATGGGAATATCGGATCGGATATGAGTGCAACAAAAGACAAAAAGTGCCTGCGGTGACCGCAACGGTTCTCCCAACAGAAGGGACTTTGGACTCCATGCTATTTTTCTTTCCCAAGGATCCATGGGCATGTAGAACCCTTCAACAAACCTCACATCCCATAATTGATTCTCGACCCACTGCACCAACCAGCCCCGGTGTTGACAGCAGAGGTGTGATTTTCTCTGACTCTTTTGCCTGATGTGTTTGCAGTGGCACGGAGTTCGTCTAGACTTTTTTTCAGTCCCTGAACAAATCGAACTCCTCATCAGATTAGTAGTCTGAGTTGGTTACCTCTGACCAATTGCCTGGTCTCTGGAGGGAGAGGGAGAGAGAGAGAGAGGAGAAGGGAGAGAGGAGCCATACTTTATGTGGCTCTCTAAGCTCAAGTGATGTCCGAGCAGAGGTAAACAGCACCATCTGTCAGGCTGTAATTATGCTGCCTCTTTGCAGTGGAGCCAGGAGGCAGCACACAGGCCCAGGTGTTCTTTGTGTATCTCTGTGCTCTTAGCGCCTGAGCACAAAAGAATGAGGCCACAGTCATCGGATGCAGGCTCAGCTCACTTGAAGAAATCCTCCTTTTTTTTTCTTCCCACAGACTCTTAGCTGTCTTTAAAAATCACGTTCGGGGAGAAAAAAAACCTTCCTGTTTGAAAGATGAGAGGAAAATGGTCAAATTAGCTTCCTGCTGCTTAGCAGGGTTGCTGGTTTGATTCCTGGCCTTGATGATGTTCCTCTCTGTGCATAGATTGCTGGTTCTCTTTGTCTGAGGATGGTGGTTAGTGACTGTCCACATGTCCAGGGTGATTCCTGCTGTTCTCATCATGTCAGCTGGAATCGGCTGCAGCTGCTAATGGAGGGAAGTGTTCGCAAAGTGCTGACGAGCAGAGTTGGGAATGAACTCTGCTCAAATGGGGATGAAGGAAAAAATAATGACGCCTCACATTGTTATCATCACCAGGTCATGGTCAATAAATAATTCCCAGCAGTCGAACTGCTGTGCTGCCCTTGAGGGGTCAGTCTTGGGGTTTCTCTGGGAATCGAACCCAGGACTCTCTGCTTTGGAGGAAAGGGTGCTAACCACCGCACTATGGTATGGACTAATGTTGCATTGTTCTTTCAAAGATGTAGGACAGTATTAGAGACGTTAAGATGCCTGCCTTCAAAACATTGAGCGTAGAGAGTCTTGGGTTCGATTCCCAGTGGAGCCACCAGATTGGTGCTTGCCATTTAACACTAGCACTTCAAGAACTCCTACCGTAAACTTAAACTACCTTTATTGCCATTGCACAGAAACACAACAGTGTGTCTGGAAATGCCGTTGCTTGGCAGCCGGCGTACACGGTATACAATACACAGCTCTTAAACCATAAAGTAACAGTTAAGTGAGATATGTAACAAATGTATGCAGTCTAATGGAAATACATGTACATAAATAACCAGTGACACAAGATATGAATGTACAGCACTGAGGTACAAGCGTCGGGATAAGGCACAGGGGGAGGAAATGAACGTGGACAAAAAATTTATTGGAATAAAAAGCAATAATTTCCCAAAAATTGGGATCCACGAAAAAATCGCAACACAACTGTATTTAATAAAGTATTCAGTATTTAATAAAGTATAAAATGATTTTCTAAAATTGACCCCCTGACAATGGGTCTGAGACCCACATTTGGGTCACGCCCCACTAGTTGAGAATCAATAATTTCGAACTTCTTTTTGCATTTTTGTTTGACCAGGAAGTGAAACAGAAGGAGAATCAATATCACCTCAAAAAATATCTATCTTTCCATCTCCAACTTCTAAAGCTGGTGACCTGCTACTACACCTCACCTCCTTTATTTCCCCCCCTCCTCCTTTATTGACACAAGGAGTTACTGCAGCATTATCGCCACGTTAGCGACTAAAGTGTACAGCCAAACCTGCAGGCAGCAGCTAACAACCCCGGAGGTGATGAAGATATCCGATCACCAGGCCGATAACGAGACGGAGAGGGAACGAGCGAGAGGACGGCGCGGAGGGAACTCTGTCAAAACAGAGTTCCTCCCGATCAAATCAACGCAGCGGCAGCAGCTAGTGTATTTTAAGCAGGACTTTTTCTTCCCTTTTTTTTGCGCAGTGTTTCTGTTCTGATCACACTGCAGCACCGTTGTGTCACAACGACGTGGGAGAAAAGTCAAGGGAACGTAGAGGCTCCGTGATAAGTAATCACGGTGGCTGCTCCCAGTCAAATCTCATGGGCCCTGTTTCATGTACAGTATTTTTTTTCTTCTTGTCACTGATTACACTGCAACACTGTGCAACACTGCAGAGCCCACTGTTGTGCTGTGGTTCTCTGTGGCTGTGTGGGTGTCGGGCCTTCTTCTAGAGTGAGAAAGACACAGAGGAGGAGGTTGGAGGAGGTGCTGGAGTTATAGAGACTGCACAACCTAAATAAATAAAAGCATCCATTAATACACTGTGCTGTGCTCCGGCTCTGGCACAATTGCACGGTTTTGTTTGTCTTTCTTAAATTGATTACAACAACATTTATATACATTTTGCTGGTGGATTTTCTTGTAAAATTTAGAGAAGGATAATGTATTTATGTAATAGACTATTCCTACCCCAACTCTCCTGCAGGGGGGGCCTTAAACACCAGTTAAATGCATTGGGCCACACGTTGTGATTGCGATTACTGACCCACATAACATCTAGTGGAAGGCTCACAGTATGGTGTAGTTGTGATTTGGGTGGCAATAGTGGAGGATGGAGACGAATGATGAATTGAAAATTATATTGCATCAAATATTTACTTGAGCAAAGACAAAAAAGCAGCCAGTGCCCCCTACTGGGTGTTTTTTCTGAACTTCAACTAAAGTCAGACTAAAGACTAAAGTCCATATGTACAATAACATCAATCATACTAATCAGTCATGGACATCATGGACACACCAGACAAGACCAGAGTCAACAAACTGACAGAGAGGGTGGAGTTTACATGACACAGGTGGAGAAGATTAGATAATCACTGTGGAGACAGGAGCAGGTGGAAGGTAAGGAGTGGAGACGTGAGGGCAGATGACATAAATGTATGGTCATATAATGTTTGATTCAGTAAACGCAAGAAAGGAACTTAACTACAGAAATAGGATTTGACACCATGTTGATGTAAAACAGTGTTTTCCAGTCATTTTAAGCTGTAAATATATATAAATCCTCACCAACCAAACCAAAAATCACCGACCAACCAAAAATCGTACGAACAAAATGTAGTCATAATCAAGTTTGAATTCTAAAATGTACTCCTGTTTAGTTGAAAACAAATAAATACTGGCAGGAATTGAAGAAAGAAGTGAAGATCGACTTCAACAGCTCAACAGCTTCAAGTGCTTTTAACCCTAAAAAACAACTGCTGCCACCTAGCAAAAGAGAAGCAAAAGAGAATAAAATAAACTTTTAGAAGATAGATAGGCTACTGATAATAGTATTAGTAGATAAGTAGGTAATAATGCACATGCTGTGTTTAATAATTGAAACGTCAACTTTTGTTATTATATTATGCCATTATTACATTTTGAAATACATATAGATATACACATACATACACATGCATGCATATATATATAAATAAATATATAGAGACATATATGCATGTATATACATATACATGCATAAATATAGATACATATACACACATATACACAAAAATATATATGCATCTATATGTATGCACATATATCTTATGTATATATGTATGTAAATACATATACAGTATACATATATACACAGGTATTTATAGCATGTACATACAGTATATGTGTATGGATGTACATATACATACACATAGTGTACATACATATACATATATTAACATATACTGTATGTATGTATAAGTATACATTTCTATATAGAGTGTATATTTTCTATGTATATACTGTGTGTGTATATATAGATATATATATCTACATACATATTAACAAGTTTATATAGTATGTCTGTAGAATATATTGGTTAGGCATATATACACATACATTTTTTAACTGTTATTGTTCAAACTTAAATAACTCTTACTCCAACTAACTCTCTCAAGAGTTTGGTGACGTTGATGAGAAACGTCTGTTTCATCTTCGTGTCCTGAACTGGTCTTTTATTCAGTTTTGAGGGTAAAGAGCGATGAAGCCGCAGCTGCAGAGATGATCTGGCTCTGAGCATTGGAACCAGGATCATCTGCGTCAAAGAGAACACGCTTCTGTGGATGTAGATATTTTTGTAGTTCAAACTCTGTTCATCTCTGCCAGCTGAGGAAGTTCCCTCTAGTCAGGTTCACAACTCAGAGCGAGGGTCGGTGGATATTGTTTTGCAGCCGTCAGATGATTCTGCTGCAGCCTGTGGACTTTCAGACTTCAGAAACTTTTTGGTCTGACCTTCTCACCATGAGCCTGAAGAACTTGGTCCTATAATACAAGCGTCCATCATGTCATGTTCAGAGATCAGAGAATAAAAGTGAAAAAAAATACAATAAATCAAACAATAACATGGATTGAATAAAATATTTGACAACTTATTAAATGACAATGAATTTAATATGCAAATTTTATGTGTCTGTTCACATGTGAGAGCGCCATCTACTGGATGTTTTATATTGAAGATAGAATAACAGGTTTATCAAATTAATAACTTTTAAATTATTATATTTTCACTTGCTGTAAATTAAGCATTTAAAATAAAAACAAACTTTAGTTGCTAAATGCTAATATAAAAAGCATCTTTACAGAAAATCTCCACTTGTTTATTATGTTTAAAATAACTATAAATTATCTTTAATTTCCCTTATTGATCCATCTACATAACTATTGTAAAGTTATCACCAGAGCAAAAAGTCAAGGAGTCAAAAAATTAAAAAATCTATGTCCAGTGTGTAATACCCTCGTGTACCTTAAAGGGTCTGCGTCCCTCTGGTTGACAAAGGTTTTTCTTGTTATTTTAATATCCACATCTTATGGTCTTCCCTAAACAAAAACATTCTCTTGCTGTTGTTTCTAGGACTACACCCTGACCATGTATTTCCAACAAGCGTGGCGAGACAAGCGTCTGTCCTACTCTGAAATTGCCTACAACCTGACTCTGGACAACAGAGTGGCCGACCAGCTGTGGGTCCCCGACACCTACTTCCTCAACGACAAGAAGTCCTTCGTTCACGGCGTCACAGTCAAGAACAGGATGATACGACTCCACCCTGACGGCACGGTGCTGTACGGACTCAGGTCAGTGGAGAATCGGATGATGACCTTTCTGATCATTTTGTCTGGGAACAAATTGTTGTTGCTCTGAAACTCCAACATAGGTGGTTCAATGATTTGATGGTTATTGCATCAACTTTGTTGTAATAAGGAAGGACTAAAATATAGTCAAAACATCGACAAAGTAAAAAAAAAAAAGATTTGTATTATAAATACTTTTTTTTTTCCTTCAAGCTTTGCTTTGTCAAAGAATCCTCCATTTACAGCAATTACGACATCGACTACACAAAGGTTTTCTAATCCATTATCCTTCTACTGTGAGGAGCAAACACATTATCACACTATTAAACACTGTAGTGATAGTAGCTGGGAATGGGCTTCTGTTCACCGATGTATGTGAATATTACACCAAAAACAGCGAGAAAAGTCATTTACCACTTTAGCAATGGATAAAGTGGATTTCTGGTAAGTTTCAAGTTGTCATTATTGGAAAAAACAATGTTTTTATTAAAAAAATTATAAGATAAAACCATTTATTATTTTGAATTTATCTGTTAATTCTACTTAGAGAAATTACTCTTATCTTTGGCCAATAGTTTCATTTTAGGCTAGCAATCTGCTATTTTAGCTGTGTAAGTCCTATAATAACATATCTAGTAGTATATCAGATATTATACTTCCATTTCTTAATTTACTGGAGAACAAAACTGTGCTCTATTCTACAACAGATCAGGGCAAACTAAGGCCCGGGGGCCGGATACGGTCCGTTGGGTATTCAAGCTGAACTGCCAAACTTGCTCTAATTATACTTTTAATTTACATTATCATTCTCCTAAATAATCCATGCCTTTCATTATTCATTACTTTTAGAATCATCTCTTATAATCTTTGTTCAAATTCGCCGTCTCTCGGATCAAATTTTAGGGCCCAATGTGGCCCGCGAGCCACATTTTTGCCCCTGTTCGACTCTATGGCTCGTTTTGCACTTTCCCTTGTAAGTGATAGTTTTCCGCTGGAAAAAACATAATCTGACATTATCTACTGTCTGTAACTCTTGTGATCCGACACTTTTGAGTGAGATTTTCCATAAAACAACTTCTACATCAGGATTAAAGACCCGTGTTACGGCAAATTTAGAGCCAAGTTCAGTTCAGTCGAGTTATTTTAAGGACATTTGCACTGAGCCGCTGCTAATTTCTGACCTTGGTACAAGCTCAAATTAGCTGCTAGATTGCAGATGGCAAACTCCACACCAGCAGAGACAGCGTGCGTGGTGGGGGTGACGTGGAAGGGCTGAGTGCAGCGTAGTAGAGAGGAGGCGGGGAGGGCGGCGTCCAGCCTCTGAGGCTACATCCACTCTTAAATGTTGAATCTTTCAGCTCACCACCTTTGCAACATTTATGGCTGGCATCCCCTCAAACACAGGGAACGGAGGTGACGCAGACACTGATGCTTCCTGTTACGTCTCATCTGTCATGACACATTCGCTAAAAATTTGTCACACTCCTGTCACGTCACTCTTCACCCTGGGGGAACAAGGACGGATGGAAAAAAAGTTGATGTGTTCTCAGCAGCTGGTGCTGGAGAAATTTGTCTTTTGATTTGGAATACAAAGTAGGCCGCGGTGTTTGACAGTGACACAGACTTGGATGTGAGAAGAATTCACATCGATTCCTTTTGATCTCGATCGCAATTTTTTACATTACAAACAACTAAAAACCAACTAAATTGTTCCTGTCCTCAGAAATTTACTGTTAATAAATTACCGTATTGTCCGCACTATAAGGCGCACCTAAAAGCTTTACATTTTCTCAAAAGCCGACACTGCGCCTTATAATCCGGTGCAGAAAATCCCCATCAAAACATCAAAAACATAGACCTAAACAATTATATTGATTGTTATCTATCAAATACAAAATGTAATAAAAATATTTCCTTGTTATTGTTATATAAATGGGTAAAATCAAGGCACCAATCAAGAGACATTGAGTGAGACTAGATGCTTCTTCAATGTATGAGGAAAATCTTTCGAAAGTCGCAAGTTAAGCCTAGCGTACGCTGCCATTTTGCCACAGCGATCTGCAGTCAAGGCCAATTATTGGTTTGAGTCGTGCAGTGTACACAGGGTTACAACGTACGATTATCACCTTGCCATCGCCCCCAACTACCTCACGGAATAGTGTGGAGAATTCCCTAGCCTGCGATATCGCGCATGCCTAGAGCGCCCGGGTAGCAGTCAGTGGGGACGATACCATGCTTAGGGCATCTCGGCGCTAATTTCGCTCTAGGTAGGATTCGAACCAGGGCTTTGCGGACCCAAGTCCGCTTCCTTAACCACTAGGCCCCTTTCTTCACTACTGCCCCAAAATGAGGAACGCTTCACAAATTTGCGTGAAGCGCTACAAACAAATTAGCGATTCAAATTTAGCGCAATTCACAGTAGGAGACACATGTAATTGATGTTTTTACAGCTTTGCTGCATTTTATTTGATACAGTGTTTTAAGGATCCCTTAATTGTCTCTGTACAGTTGGGGATACAACAAAATTGTGTAAAAAAAGAGGTGCAAAGTAGTGTGAAGCCTTGAGCGTCTCTGTCCGTACGGCCCATCATCTCGTGCTGGGTCTCATGGTGGCAGCGATTGGATTGGATTCTTTAAACCTCAAAAATAAATAATTTGTTGCTTTTTTGGACAAAGACAAGTCAGCAAAAAAAAATCTCGGGAATGGACTAATTGAAACATTGGTGACATGCTGAATCGTATTGTCTTAGAACTTGTTGTCAGACTAGTCCAAGGTGTCCTTGTCCTCTGGCCTCTTTGGCAAATGTTATTTCAATCTTACTTCAATCTATTAGTAAATCACAGGTTTAATTTAATACATGAACTGATTAAGAAAGACCGATGTACGTGGTATAAAGTTAATTATGTTGTCATTGCTCTGCGTTCACCTCAAATTAAGACTCACTGTGTTGTGTTAATATTCTACACAAGGGCCGTGATTCTTTTTATTCCCCCTGGTGTCTGCCATGTTACACTGCAATGTCAAATAAGTCTCGCGGTGACTCATGAGAGTCGTCTTCGGGGGGTTTTACCTCACCTGAAGGTCAAAGAAGACTAAGGTCTACTGATGGGGAAAGACTTGGCACCGACCCACTGGGTAAACCTACAGGAAAACATGGTGAATTTGACACAAACTAATCCTCGTAGCGTGTACTATGTACGGTGGCGCCGTACACCTCCAACTACTGATGAGGTGTTAGAACGGTATCATCACAAACATTTTTCTGCATCAACCACTGATATTAAAGTGGAAACACAATAGAATCTGTGATTTAACATTGATTAGTTTGGCATTTAGATTCGGAAAGAGTGAAATATAGAATATATAGATAGGTAGACAGACAGACAGGTAGGCAAAGAGATAGACGGATGGATAGATAGGTAGGTAGGTAGGTTGATAGATGGGTAGGTATGTAGGTAGTTAGATAGATAGATGGATGGATGGTTGGTAGGTAGGTCGTTGGATAGGTAGGTAGGTGGATAGATAGATAGATAGATAGATAGATAGATAGATAGATAGATAGGTAGGTAGGTAAGTAGGTAGGTAGGTAGGTAGGTAGGTAGGTAGGTTGGTAGGTAGGTAGATAGATCAATTGATCGATAGATGGGTTGGTGGATGGTTGGGTGGGTGGGTAGGTAGATAGGTAGGTAGGTCGTCGGATAGGTAGGTAGGAAGATAGATAGATAGATAGATAGATAGATAGATAGATAGATAGATAGATAGATAGATACATAGGTTGATAGATAGATAGATGGCTAGGTAGGTGGATAGATCAATCGATCGATAGATGGGTGGGTGGGTGGCTAGGTAGATAGGTAGGTAGGTCGTTGAATAGGTAGGTAGGTAGAAAGATAGATAGATAGATAGATAGATAGATAGATAGATAGATGGCTAGGTAGGTGGATAGATGGCTATCCATGTTCCAATGAACATTTTCGCCCCCTGTCTGTATGTTTTTCCCAATCTTCCAGAATCCTTTGACGCAACAACACAATCAAAGTCGCAACAATTCATGTGGCGGTCTCTGTGAAAACGAGGCGCATTCCTTCATAATTAAGCCTCCCGTGTCCCCACATGACCATCAGCGTCATTAATGGATGTGTTGTGATCAATAATGAAGCACCGTAGCGGAAACTGCCAAGAGTAAAGAAACTGCAGGATGTTTCAGCAGCTCAAGACGGCTCTTTGTGCTGTTGAAGTGGGGGAGCCTCTGAGGAAACGCTGATCTATAATTGATAGATGGGAATCAATAATGTAGGAGTTCAATACAAAGACTGGATCTGTGTTTGTACTGATGCAGCGTATTTTGCTGCTGCACGGTTGTGTACGGTCGGTCCATCACTGCCTCCTGATGAGACGGCATCTGAGTTTTTTGCTTGAACATCACTGTGACATTTAAAAAGTACCTTCGTCAGGAGACAGTTGAAAACAATGCTGGGTATGGACAAGGTTTAGTCCAGGCATGGGCAAACTAAGGCCCGGGGGCCAGATGCGGCCCGTTGAGCTTTTTAAAGTGGCCGCCAACTTTGTCCAAATTATACAATTAATTCAAAATATTATCATACTTCTGCCTTTTCCCTGCAATAATGACGCTTTTCATGACATTTATCTTCAAACAGTTGATCCTACTCTTGACTTGACCCCCGCTGACCAATTTTAGGACCAAATTTGGCCCGTGAGTCAAAGGTTTGCCCATGCCTGGTCTAGTCGGACATTGTCACTCTGGTCTGGGAATTCTTCCACGCTGCTCCATGTTGTTGTTGAGCAATTGTTTGTGAAATAGTGGGCAAAACAGCAGGATTTCAAACATGTTTGATTTTACCAATCGTTTGTCGTAACGCCACAATTTATTGCGCAGTCTGTGACTTTGTTGTAACCAAAAATCAGGCCAGTGCGTCGCCAATCGCAGCCTCATCAGTGATCGACGCCCAAATGACAATCGGCTAAATCGCACAGTGTACATTGGACTTTACTGTAAAGTTGGGATCAGGTTTACATTAAGTCAGGCGTTATAGTATGCGATTCACTCCACGAACAAGAGAAAGGATGGTTCCGTTTCTTAATGTAATTAATGGAAATATTTGCAGTATTCAAGATACTGCAGCATTAATGCCTTCAG
Source organism: Paraplagusia blochii (assembly GCA_016785265.1). Classification (NCBI taxonomy): domain Eukaryota; kingdom Metazoa; phylum Chordata; class Actinopteri; order Pleuronectiformes; family Cynoglossidae; genus Paraplagusia; species Paraplagusia blochii. The sequence goes on from JAFBJS010000748.1 coordinate 383,251, forward strand.
CCTTCGATATTTTCATCTGCTATCTCTATAAATTTCATGCAGAGCTGCACCAGATTATTCAACGCTTCATTTTGTTTCAACACTTGAGAAACTGAATTTATCACATTCTGGCCCGAGTGCAAACACAGGCTCTTTATATGTCACCCAGAATGCAATGCAGGCCGGGGGAACGGTGGCCGTTACCTCAGATGCCTTGTCCTTGTCCGTGTCTGTTCCTCGCGGCTCCTCCATAATTTGGTGCGTTCCTGGATTTGGTCCAGGTCTTATTTGATGCTAGCAAGTCCAGACACGAGCTGCTGTCAGAGTCAGCCTGACCAGATGCCTCTGAGCAATGAACGCGCTGACACATACGTGGAGAGACGGGCGAGCTGGTTGCAGCAGCAGAGCTGCAGTGGGATTTCAGGTGAAAGCCAAATGAGTGGACACAGCGTATAATAGAAAAAGCAAACATGTTGTATATAAAACCATACACGTGCTGCAGGCTCTGGGTCTCCTCTAGTCATTATGAGGTTCTGCTAGAATGGAGGTAAAGAATAGTTAATGGACCAGTGCAGAATTATTACTGACATAAATGGTTACACTGCAGAGTGTAACAAATGGAGAACTCCCTCACTCTGCCCTGTAACGTCAGATTCTCAACCAGATTTTTTCTTTGCTCATTTGCCATTTTCTTCTTTGCTGCATCAGCTTTGTCTTAAAAGTGACGTGTTTGTCCTGTGGGGGTCGCTGTGAAGGCATTTGCATCCTTTATATAGGCTTTAGCCGGTCCATGATTGTTTGTTACTTTGTCTTGTCTCTTAAATGCACAAAAAATTTAATCAAAAACCCAGTGTATTATATTTACATTGATCCAGAGCATGGTTTTCAATTGAATCCAAAGCCAAAGAAGAGCTAAACAGTGATTGACCTTTACTAACTATATATATATGTGTGTATGTGTATATATATATATATATATGTGTGTGTGTGTAATTGGATACATACATGTATATACATTTAATGTATATGCATATTCACATACAGAAATATACAGATATATTTCTGTATATATATATGCATATATATAAATATATATATATTTAAACATATATATGTATAGCATATCATAAATATATATATTTATACATATTTAGGAATATATGTATACAGATACATATATACTATACTATATTTATATATTTATGTGAATATATGTATAAGTGGCTAAATGTATTTAATTATTTAAATATATTTAATGTATATGCATATACACATACAGAAATATACAGATATATTTCTGTATATATTTATACAGATATATATATATTTAAACATATATGTATGTATCATATATACATAGAAATGTATATATGTATACAGATACATATATACTATACTATATTTACATATATATGCAATAGCTCCAATTTTGTGTATGTATATTGTACAAACATATATGGATATAGCTCTGTCAATATGTATATGTATATGTATATATATATATGTACATGTATATGTATATGTACATGCAGTGCCTCGTCAAGTGTCTGTATAGTCAGTTCAGTCCCAGTGAAAGTCCTCAGCTGTGAACATGGGTTTCAGCTTAAAGAACTGAACTTAGCCTACTCCGTACCCAGGCAACACAAATAGACGAGGGCTGTTGTATTTGTGCGTGTGTGTGTGTAGGACGTGTGTAGCGGTGGGTGGGTGTTGTCGTGTGGGTGAGTGTTATTTTTTAAGGGAGCTGGTGGAGACGGGAACGTGAAGCCACAATGCTGTTGTTGTTGTTTGTTCATTTTCCCTGGTTGGTATATTCACCGCTTCCTCCCGCTGCCAAATCCACCGTCCTCAATTATCAAGAGGGGAGGAAAATTACAACAGCGCTCCCAACTGTCACTTTAGAGCCCGGCCTGACTCTAGTGGAGCGGCAGTCTGATCTAATTACCCGGCCGCTGAAAAGCCTCCCCCAACAACAACGCTGGCTACACACACTGATGCTGATCTGTTTGTGTGTGTTTCCTGAGGAACTACAACTAGTGTTTTAAAAAAAATCTCTATTTAAACCTCAAAAATGTGCTCTGCTCAGTGATGACCTGCAAAATGTTCCCATAATACTGAGGGGAGAGGGAGGTCCAAATAATTTGCAATTGATTATTGGATTAGAGATTAGATTGGATAGAACGTTATTAATCCCTTGATGTAATAATTTCAATAGATAATTATTTATTGTCGTTTTGCTGTGTAATCAGTAAATGAATGAATGACAAAACATATTTATCAGGTTAAGAAAAAACTTGTTATGAGGCAAATGAGGCCACACAAAATGTCTTGGTGGACCACATTTGGTCCACAGGCCTTGAGTTTGGTATGCGCCAGAAAATCTTATTCAAAGCAATGTCCCCAGAAATACATCTTTACCAACAAAGAACAAAAAATGGACTTGTGCTTTGTGTTTATGACGGGAGATGAAGAAGCAGATTCTCCTATTGGTGCTTGATTCCAGGGGCAGCAGTCTCCATGATTGCAACCCAAATCACGCCGCACTCTACAGAGTACTTTTCTTGTTTATGTGGGTCAGTTTTACAGACCCAAGTCGTCTTCTCGTTCCTTCTCCCTCTCTGGGAATTTCCCAAGGCTGTTCCAGATGATGAAGCTTTGGAAACTGATGCCGTCCCCCGTGGGGGCGGGGCTTCCTGTCCACTTTGCAGTTCGATAAATGGCCTCACGTTGGCCGAGAGGAAAGCTGCTGAGTGGAGAACAGTAGGAGAGAGGGCTTTAAGTCGGCCCGCTTTCCCTGATGTCTATACATCACCATTAACTGCAGCTCAGGCTGTGGACCTTTTACATCTGCATCTGTGTGGATGTATTTTCTCTGATGCACACGGACGCCTTGCGGTTGCACCGTCACAGGGTCAGGGTTTTTTTTGGGTGAGAACAGTGGGGAGTCATTTCCATACAGTCCATGTTTCTCCGCTCTGCTCTCCGTTATATGAACTGCAGGCAGGGCGCTCCTCCGTCTTTATTACTCCGCCAGTGCAGTCATTTGTCTGTTTAATTAAAGGCTGCACAGGTTGGTAACCTGCCTGTGAAAAGTATTCATCCTGGAAGCTCGCCGGAAATGAGGGTCCGGCTGGGAACAAGCGGCGGTTATGTCCGTAAACAAGGTCATTGGGAATGAAGGTGCACAGACCACACGCCTGAGGGATTCACACAGACACGGACACACACTCTTCTCCTGCCACTGACGGAAACAAATAACCAAAAAAATGTTTTTTAAGGAACTCAGCGTCCTGTTAATTACAAACAACAGTAAAAAATTACAGGCTGTTCTGCAGGGTGAGGTTTTAGAGAAACAGACGAAGGGCAAACACTTCCTGTTAGTCAATAATATTTTCTAGCAGAAAACCAGTTTGATCAGGTCAGAATTGATCTTAAATTCATCTCAATAGTCATTTTTACTTTTTTGTATTTTTTGTCTTCATGTTAAACCAACCAGGATGAAATAACTTGAATATTTTTCAAAGAAATGTAAAATAATGTTTCTGGAAACAAGCGAAAACTTTGAGAAACCTGGAACTATATTAAACTGCAGAATTTTGTATGTAAACCTGACAAAATGGTCTTATAATGTCACAAATATCTTCATAAAAGAAAAAAATATAGATTTGATGATTAGAATTAAGATAAAAATAAAAAATTGAGATCAATTCGGATAGAAAAACTCATATAATTTTGTTGTGACATCATTGACAATAACAAAACGTTGGTAGAAAGAAAATAAATCCAGTTTTTCCAGCCTGTCGTCTGCTACAGCTACTGCTGCTGCTGCCACCGCTGCTGCTGCTGCAGAGCTCCACAGTCGACCATCACTGCAGCATGTTTGACGATGAAGAAGTAAAGGAGGAGGAGGAGGAGGAGGAGGAGGAGTGATGCATTGAAATTCTCAGCCATCTCCCTTTTCCTTCTCGCTCCTCATTAATCGTTTGTATGGGTATTGATCATTGGGCCGCTCCACTGGACGCAGCCGCGGCTCCCGATCCTCGAAGCTGAGTCTCGGACACCAAAGCTGGGAGACTTCTGCTGACGATGTAGGTGGGCTAAAAATAGGCCATTATTTTTACCTCTGCCATTTTGGCCTCATTTCCACCCTCCTCTCGTTCCTCCTCTTGCCACTGTGATGATTTAGTGGCAGTGATGGTGCTGAGTGATGACTGACTTTCTGGGGAGCTCTGGATCTCTGTAGCCACAGAGTGGTCCATAAAAGATGAAAGAGGTAAAAACTGGGGCAGAAAGTAAGAGTGCTGCGTTAATCCCCCAGTGCTGCGTGGATCTGCTAACTAGCTCTTACATAAGAGCAGGGAGAACAGGCACAAATCTCCACACATATATACAGTATATACACATATATATGTACATATATGTGTACATATATGTACACATATACTGTATATATGTGTACAAACACACATATATGTACACATACATATATGTGCACATACACATATATGTACACATACATCTGTACACATATACACATTTCAAATACATGTGTATGTGTGTATCCATATGTGCATACATATATACTGTATATGTATGCACATATATTGATACGCTGACATACACATGTAAACACTTACATGCACACATGCACATTTATGTATATATTTACACATATATGTGTCTATATATGTATTTATACATATATAGACATCTTCATATATACATCTCCTTTCGTCGTTTTTCAGGGGTTGCGACAGCAAGTCAACGTTTTCCATCTCTCCCTGTCCTCTGTATCTTCAACTCTGACTCCAACTACCTCCATGTCCTCCCTCACTGCCTCCATCAATCTCCTCTTTGTCTCCTACCTGGTAGCTCCATCTCTAGGATCATTCTTCTACCAATGTGTCCCTCCGATGAACATGTCCAAACCATCTCAATCTGTCTTCTCTAGCTTTTTCTCCAAACCTTCCTGTCTGTGTTGTCCCTCTAATCACCTCATTCCTGATCCTGTCCATACTTGTCTCTCCTAAAGAGAATCTCAGCATCATATCAGCATATATATATGTATATATATATATATATATATATATATGTCCATATATATATATATGCTGTATGAAACCAACCATTTTTATATTATAAAGATGCAATCTCTTTATGTAATACACTCAGGAATGTTCTTACGAAAATGCCAGTTTTTATTCAATTTTTTTATTACCGATATGTTTTCCGATATATTGAAAACACTTTCCGATTTATGAGGTACGATATCCCATATCAATGTATGTAGCCGTCAGCCCCTAAAACTGAGGTAAATGTCTCCGGTGACCCTGTGTGCGATTCCGGAAAAACCAGGCATTGTGTTATCAGACTTTTTATATTTGACATCAATCCTTGTGCATCAATGTGAGAAGACAGTCCTGAGGTCCCGTCTGTCCAGACAGAATATGAAAAATGCAAGAAAACAATTGCTGGGTCTAGTGGGACAAGAGAAACATTATTACACTTATATAATAACTTAAACAATATTCAGTTATCACTTAGAGAACACGACTTTTGACCGTCCACTGTATAATGTATGGTGGAAAGAGGTGACTCACCCTCCTTTCCCAGGTGACTCAGACGTCCATTCCCAGTCAGAGTCCTTTTCTCAGAAAACATTTCTTATTTGTTGGTGTCTGTAGTTGCCTCTTCTGAATTCCCTGAATCAGAGACAGTCAAGTCATCTTCCATTTGTTGAAAGACATGCTTTGTACAAATGATAAAGGTTGTCTTCATGATGTTTAGCTCTGTATCTTCTAAAACCAGGAGTAAACTGTGCAATTTTGAGACGTTTTCTGCCTTTTTTTTTTTTTAGTCATGCCTTGATTTGGCGATCTGGTCTGAGCAACTCTTCGTGCAGAGTTCTCTGGGTTATGAAACAAATCCTGCACAATAAACTGCTCGATTGGGGAAAAAAAAAAAGCCGGCTATTCATGTTTGCAGGTGTGTCTGCATATTAGCGATTAAAATGTTATTATAACTAGTCCTACTAATGGTAGGAAGTGTGTGTTGTCCCTGTGAGTCAACAGCTCAGACGTGACTGTCACTCTTGGTGTTAATTTCCTGGACGTTACTGAATGATTGATTGAAGGTCAAACTCACCAGGTTGAAATGAGACATAAGAAGTGACACAATCTCTCTTATCAGATTTCCGTCGGACAAATTGTGTTATGAACATATCACCATAACATCAACACGGCATTCTGGGCTTGGAATTTACATACTAAAAACATCATCCTGTCCTTTGACCTCGGTTGACGTCCGCGGTTGTTGTGTTCATGGCTCTAGTCAGAAAGAGTAATGAAGAAGAGGCACAAAGTCTTTATTTTTAAAAGTTAAGATGAAATCAAACAACGTCTGAATAAAGACAGAATGAGCCCTGGGTGTACTGCTGCATTCAGTCCTTTTTCGTAGGACAGTTGAGGCATCACTGCCTTTACCATGCATTTGTTGGCTGGAAACTTAATATTCATAGAAAAACTCATGTAATGTAGAAATCTTTCACAAGAGAAAAAACTTTTCTTTTGTGTAAACCGAAATTTGTCCCTTTGTCTTTAGCTTTTCAACTTCCCTTTGATGCAAATGTGTGTCTTTTTTGCAAACAAACAATTTATGCTAGCTGTAAGATTCTCTTTAGGAAAGACAAGGATGGACAGAATTAGGAATGAGGTGATTAGAGGGACAACACGGACAGGAAGGGTTGGAGAAAAGACAGATTGAGATGTTTTGGACGTGTTCAGGGGAGGGACAGTGGACACATTGGTAGAAGAATGATCCTAGAGATGGAGCTACCAGGTAGGAGACAAAGAGGAGATGGATGGATGGAGTGAGGGAGGACATGGAGGTAGTTGGAGTGAGAATAGAAGACATTGAGGACAGGGTGAGATGGAAAACATTGATTTATGTGGCAACATCTGAAAAAGAGACAAGACAGAAGAAAAATAATCATATGTGCTGTGAAATAAAGCATACACTGCTACTACAACTACAAGTCCTGCCAGTATACTTGTGTAATATACTCATGGGCCAACTGTAGTACACATTTGATATGATCTGACCAAATATAATTAAACTGCGGGCCGGATTTAGCCCCCGGGCCTCAGTTTCAGGTGGGTGGCTTAACTTATCTCAGTATGAGCCGTTGTTTATCTCTGTATGAGGCTCTTGGATAAGTTAGTAAACTGTCCAGGGTGGACATCGTCCTCGTCTGAAGACCTCCTGCATAAAGATACATTTGTTCTTCTTCATCCCCTGTGTCTGCAGGATCACCACCACTGCAGCTTGTATGATGGACCTGCGTCGCTATCCTCTGGACGAGCAAAACTGCACCCTGGAGATCGAAAGCTGTGAGTACGCCCTCGTCTCTGACGGACCCGTCCTCAGACACAAACATGAAGTCGAACAGTTGTGCGTGCACACATGCAGCTCCGCGGTCGGCCCATCCAGTGCTGACGGAACGTAGACGGAACGTTGATAAGGCTGCGCTTAAAATGCTGAGAAAGGCCTGATGAGACGCGCGGAGATACACATCAAGAAGAGGAACATCACTAATGGCTCACTGACTGATAACATCCAGCCTAATTAATTCAGCTCCATCTGCAAAGACTTCCTAAGCAATGGAGGAGCCGCGTGATTAGTTCCCATGCACTGGAGAAATTCATTATTTTCTCCACCAAAAAACACTTTTTATTGGGTTTTTCCAAGTTTATAGTGTGATGGTAAAAACAATAACAAATAAATCTTTGAGTTTTGGATATGATATAGTTGTTCAGCATAAACAAAAACACTGGAGAGACTATTTATTAACACAATATCCCGAAGAGTTAGTCCCAAATGTAAGTCTCAGGGTGAAAAACTCTTATAAATTATCCTTTTGTTTTGTTCCCTTATCACTGCGTCCATTCATCCTTTGTGTTGCTTTGTAGCAGAAATAGAGGAAAATAAAGTTCTGTGTCTTTTTCTGCAGTTAGTCCAAACTTAAGCTTCAATCTTTTTGGGTTTGATAAAACTATCACCAGCAGAGTTAAAAAGTGAATAAAACAACAACAACAACAAAAAAATTGCGGGTCAAAATCCCCACTCACTGATGCATTATATTTCTTATAGTTCTCTCCTCTCTCTTTCTTGGTCTTGGACTTTTGTCCCCCACTCTCGCCCCAGTTTTGATCACCAGTGTTCTCCCATGGATTAACTGGCAGCAGTTGTAACAGTGAAACCTCTACAAGCCAGAACGTGATCTTTTATTCAGACTAATAAGCCTGGAGAAACTCACACTTCCTTTAATAAACTCGATGCATTTTTAACAGACGCCGTCTTTAAAGCCAGTTTCCTCTGATATCTGATCCACTGGAGACTCTGGGCCGCAATTAAGTCCACGCTGGACAATCACTGACTTCCACTGTATTTCTATATCAACCACGCTCTGCCTCCTGTGCTATTACTGATCTGTACGTTTTAGGTATGTATGGGGCCAAGTCTATGGCAAGTGGTTATCAATGGGTGTATCGGATCGGTTTGGATCGAACTGAACTGAATCGGATCGAACTGGATCAATCGTTTAATCATTTTTATGAATCGTCCTGAATCGGATCGTAGCCTGTGAATCGAGATATGAATCGTATCATTATGTGAGTGAATCGTCACACCCCTAATATACACTATATATATATATTAGGGGTGTGCAAATGAATTGTTTTGGATCGGTTTGGATCAAACTGAATCGGATCAATTGGATCGATCGTTTAAATTTTTTATGAATCATTCCTAAATCGGATCGTAGCCTGTGAATCGAGATATGAATCGTATCGTTATGTGAGTGAATCGTCACACCCCTAATATACACTATATATATATATTAGGGGTGTGCAAATGAATTGTTTTGGATCGGTTTGGATCGAACTGAACCGAATCAGATCGAACTGGATCTCGGCCGATCGACCATGTTTGACTTTAGCCTCAGTACGTCAGTATTACTGAACCAAATCTGTGGAGTAGTCCACCAGTAGACGTTGTGGTCACCTTGACTGGTGTGGACTCCACTCTGTTGATGTCAGTCCAGTTTCCATCAACTCTGATCAGAAGGTGTTTTTTTTTTGTATCGGGACCATCATGAGAGTGGACTTTATGGCCTGAACGTTAACTGCTCTGTCATTTTGTAGCTCCATTAGTTCTGGACCATTGATGGCAGTGTAATACATTAGTGCACTGATCCTGGACTGTCATGTAAGTCCTGCAGGACGGATGCCAAGAAGTGCTTAAAGACAAGAGAAGCAGTCAAAAAAAAAATGCCCGCAGGAATTTTACCCTTAAATAAATCCAGAGTATTTATTACTCCTCCTGTAAAAATACTCCTGATTTTTTTATTTGGAAGAAAATCAACCGCTGGATGAACTCTTTCTTTCTCTCTAAAACACTACCGATGACTGACTGCAGGTGCAAGCGTTTTTATTTCATGTGCCCCATGTGTGCATCATGCTCCAAAACTCTGATATTGTTTATCGGGTCACTGCTTACATCAGCATGTGCCAACCATCCACTGACTATAGGAAATAGACACAGCCATCAGACCAGATAAGTTAAAGTTGACAGGAGCTGCAGAACTGAGGCTGGAAATAACCTTGGTTCTCAAACAGGTGATAGGAAATATGGTGTTCTTTATCATTTATATAGCATATATGTGTATATATATAGCTATATATATGGAGTTTATGGATGCAGTGAGGGAGGACATGGAGGTAGTTGGAGTCTGACAGAAAACAGAAAACGTTGATTCACTGTGGGAACCCTAAAAAAGGGATAAGTCCAAGGGAAAAGAAGATTATAATGTACATTAGACCCTGTACTGTGCTGCATACGTGTTGTAAATATATGTACGGTTTATACTGAATGACTGTCAAGAATACTGGAATCCACGCCAGCCAGCAACAGAGATCGTTAGTCCAATAATTAGATTGGAGTCTGCCAGTAGGTCACAAGAAAAATCCTGAAAGATCACAGAAAACTGACAAAGAAAAATGAGAGAAGGAAAGGAAATATGACGAGTGGCCGGTTTTGAGCGCCTAGGGGGCAGCGTGCCATGCTGCCCCCTAGGATCCAAATTTGGTCCCTTGACCACCAGGCCACCACTGCCCTTAGGTTACATCCATTCAATCAGAACTAGAACATTTTTAACATTTACCGTATTTTCACAACCATGTGTGTCATTATTATATTTAACACACACGTAAATCACTTGATTAAAGGGGGCAGGTTTTATATACAATCCACGCCCCCACACTTCCCCCTTTAACGTTCTCATGGTGTCCACTATTAGGTCCGCCTTAAACAACAACACACAAAAGCATACAAGTATGCGTATTTAAAAATAGAGCGAGAGCAAAACAACGCCCACACTTCACCCTTTAACGTTCTCATGGTGTCCACTATTAGGTCCGCCTTAAACAACAACACACAAAAGCATACAAGTGTGTGTATTTAAAAATAGAACGGGAGCTAAACAATGCCCACACTTCCCCCTTTAACGTTCTCATGATGTCCTCTACTAGGTCCGCCTTACAACAACAACAACACAAACAGGGGGCATTGCACTAGAGGGCGCGCCGGAAATTTTGAAGAAAATCTTGGACTTTTATGTTCGCCTTATAGTTGTTAAATATGGTACTTATTGGTTGGACTGCTGTTGTTCCAAATTGTATATATATATCGTATATCTGATTTAGATGCAGAAAGTCCCGAGTTCAATTCCCAGTGGAACTGCATGTTTCGATTGGGAATCCTCTTACTGTAACATCCTTTGAAGAAGCCTTTGCAAAATCTATGAAATTTTGATGATTTGTTTACTATTTATTACATGGAATCTTAAGTAATAACATGGAAACTACAATAATTCAACTGTAAAATTTCCAGTGGGCTCGCCACCCACAGGAAGGTACAGAGCGGTGCAGTGAGTTTTGGGTGTCAGTCATGGAGACTCCTGCCCCCTACCACCCAGCAAGGGATGAGTGGATGAAATGATGATGTATGGATGAATGTTAGATAGAAATTTTTCATTTTCTGCTCTCTTCCTGTTTCCGTCTTGTGGCTCAGCCTTCTTCTTGGAAAGCAGCACTTAGATCCACTATAGCTCACTATGATACATTAGAATGCATTAGTGGGCGATGATTATATCTCACTCTAAGTGTCCTGGCTTTGGTTTCTCCTGTGCAGATGGCTACACCACTGATGATATTGAGTTTTACTGGCGAGGTGGCGATGGAGCCGTGTCTGGAGTTGACAGAATAGAACTGCCACAGTTCTCCATTGTGGACTACAAGCTCATTTCCAGGAACGTGGTCTTCTCCACAGGTAATTATCGGCAGGACCACGAGGTGCGGACCCCGGATTACGAGGATGGGGGTTGATTTTTAATGATGCTCATTTCATATAGGGAATAACTGTACACATAAAAAGACACCAGGAGTGTGGATAAATATAACAGGCTTCCAGGTGTCAAAGAAAATAGCTTTCTGTGGGTGTCACTGAGGAAATGACGCCTATTTCTATCCTACTTCTCTCTGCCTCCTTAAGGTTCCTACCCCCGCCTGTCCCTCAGCTTCAAGCTGAAGAGGAACATTGGTTACTTCATCCTGCAGACGTACATGCCTTCCATCCTGATTACCATCCTCTCCTGGGTCTCTTTCTGGATCAACTACGATGCCTCAGCTGCCAGAGTGGCGCTCGGTAGGTTTGTTTTACCTCTGCTCAACAGTGACCATGGGAAATAAACCAAAACTAAATGATAACAGACCATAAAAGAGGCCATTTAAAACACAGCAGGACGCTCACGCCGGCACTTGCGCCGCATCCATGTGTCACGGTGTGTCAGGAGCCTTCTCTCACTTCTGCCTCTTTATTTTCCCAGCAGTCACTTTGTTCTCATTAGCCATTTGCACGTGAGTGATAGCAGTGTGTGATAGGCCGCCCGGCTGAATGTGTGTTGTCCAGAGACGGTGATATGCATGACTCATGCAGAGCGGGAAGCACGGCCGCTTGACCTTGAATCGTGCTGTCTTTCTCTTTGTCCGTCCGTCTGTCTTTCTATGTCTCTCATTGGCCAGAGACATCTGTCCAGAAAGATACAGTCCAGTTAGAAAATAGAGAAAATAGAAATGCATCTTGCAAGGACACTAACAATAAGCAGAAGACAGGAGGCAGAGCTGGAGGTGGAGGAGTTGAAGATCCTAGGATTGCCTTTAGGAGAGACAAGGATGGACAGGATCAGGAATGAAGTGATTAGAGGGACAACACAGACAGGAAGGTTTGGAGAAAAGACAGATTGAGATGGTTTGGACATGTTCAGAGGAGGGACAGTGGATACATTGGTTGAAGAATGATTCTAGAGATGGAGCTACCAGGTAGGAGACAAAGAGGAGATTGGATGCAGTGAGGATGCAGTGAGGGAGGACATGGAGGGAGAAATTTCGTGACTTTTTATCTCTGTCTTGTTGGTCAAAGTCTTCTGAAAAACAAGGCTATGCTATAGAACGACAATAAAATTAATCCAAGCTGTCAGAAAAGAGCAAAAATAAATTTCATTAAAAAAGGGAATTTGTTTAATAAGTTATACATTTTTTTTACTGAAATTCTATTCTACAGAGACAAAATGTATAGATTTTTTGTCCGTGAACGTACCTCTCCATCACATATTTTATATCAAACCCTTTACAAAACCCTTTATATATCAGTTATGTTTTCATTCTGCCGCCACATCAGAATCTAGTCTATAAACTCCGATCTACAGCATAAAAACACTCAAACCCGTTGAGTGTTTTTATGTCCGATGTGAAAGTGCAGCTGACATTGAAATGTGATGTCACAAAGCCTCCAACTGTGATAAACTTGGGTCTTATGGAGCAGAGCGGCGACAAAACGACTTCAAGCCTTTTGTGTCTCATTCCGGCCGCACACCATTTGTTTTCTGAAGTGGGACACAATCGGGTTGGATCCCCAGATGGTGCATTTGGAGAGTAACGTGATTTAAAGCGTCCAGAGGACCAGCCCAGCCAGAGAGCGGCGGCGGTGGCGGCAGCGGCAGCAGCGCTGCAGTAGACGCAGGGTTATTTATAATGCGTGTGAATCTGACCAAATGCAGATTGTGCAAACTGAATGACTAATGTATCAAACACAATGTATGCATGTCAAAAAAAGGTGAAATGTGCTGTGACTAACGGCAGATGTTTTCACTGTTACTGTGCTTTTTATAGACAGCTTACGTTTACACCTACTCTCCACTGTAACCCAACCTTAGCCTTTAAACCCTTGAAATCATGTGATGTGGGGACAGTAACATACTCAGTGGACCTCAGTGCTAACCTGGTAGTTGAACCAGGAACCCTCTAGACACTAGTCCTTAACCACTAGGCCACCCTTTCCCCCTACGTACTCCCTGATACAGTACATACAGAGGCAGTTTGTTCTCCAACTCTCACAGAAAATGAGTTTCAGCCAGTTTTCCATGTCACACTTTATTTTCAGTTTGTGGTTAACAAAACAACGTGATGTCACTTCTGTCTTCTTCTGTGACGTTTCTAGCAGCAGCCCAAAGTAGCATCATGGTTTTTTTGTTGTTCAATACCAGGTGAGACAGACGAGAGGAAGGAAAAACACAGTGAAATATTTGTTTTCTTTGTATAATTCTCCATATGTCTGTGGTATAATTGAAACAAACTTTATACACTGTTTGGTAAATTGTATTGAGACATAATTGATAGTCTGTTTTTAGTCTTAAATGTTGAGGACCACTTGCCATATTTTCTGGTCTATAAGTCGCATCCGCAAAAAATTGCCAAAAAACCCTAATCTATAAATTGCACACGGAAAAACATGAAAATGCCACTTGCAGCATTAGCAGATACACAAGAGCAGGAAAAAAACAAATGTGAAACAATATATTTTAGTTTAAAAAATGGTATTTGAAGCATAAACGAGTGTAAGTGGCAAATAATGAAAAAAAAACACAACTTATGGTCCAGAAAATACAACGTAAAGACGCAATCCGTCAATGCGTATCGATATCTGCGTAACTTTGAATTTGCCAATGTGTGCAATATTCTAACAGGTAACTGAAAACCTAACTTTTCTATGCGCAAATCCCTGTGTCGATCTCCAGGAATCACCACCGTGCTGACCATGACCACCATCAACACCCACTTGCGAGAGACCCTGCCAAAGATCCCCTATGTAAAGGCTATTGACATGTACCTGATGGGCTGCTTTGTCTTTGTCTTCCTGGCCCTGCTGGAGTACGCCTTCGTCAACTACATCTTCTTCGGTCATGGGCCTCAGCGCCAGAAGAAGGCTGCCGAGAAAGCGGCCACGGCCAATAATGAGAAGCAGAGACCCGACCCCAACAAGGTAAGTCGGCAGGAGAACGTTCTGAGGAAATGTCCGTGCTGTCCACTAATGTCTTTTTGTCTGTTTGTTTGTTTGTCTATGTGGCAGGTAGTAACTTCTCGCACTGTCAATGTCCGTGTGATGCTGTGACTAGTGTTTGATGACCTTTGTCAGCAAATCTACTCATGATCAAGCTCTGCCTTTCTCACGGGTTTTAGCCGTTTGTATCAACTTTGTTACAAACGTTCTGAAAGAAGGAATACAGAAGAATTCAAAGACTGGCCCTTTATTTTTATTCTATCTCCGCATTTCTGTGTCTCTCAAAGGGCAAGGCATCTGGGAAAATCTCTTCTATTAAACCTGATTCAGCCACTAAAGTTACAGCAACTACGGCAACTTTAAAATAAAGCACCCCTTCGTTCTGAGTGTGGCAAGCTACGATTTCCCCAAAGTAACAGTGCTGATTTTGTATGCTTGCAGTGGCTGGTGGGGAATGTAGTTCAGAGAGATGATGCTCTGTATGCCAGAATGAAACAGAGGGAAATTGACGCATATGACTCGATGTGGGATCCCATCTTTGTGGACGATGCTGCTTTAGGACTAGGCGAGCAAAGAAATAAGGTACTGGAGGTTTTGAAAATCAAAACTAATATTGTCATCAATCTGAATCAACTCAGATCAGAGGAAATTGCTGCCGTTTCTTTTTGTGCATTTCTTTGATTTTATTTTTTCCCATAGATTTTTAAGGCAGTTTTGATCATCCCTCCCACCATTGTGTTTTTTCCCCTTTTCTTGGTTTACTCTTCATGCATTTTCCTGACAAACATGGCTTGTAGTTTGATGTCTGCTGCTATAATGTACCATTTATAGAAGATGTGTATTTAGCAGTGGTGGGCCATCACGGCCAGCAAAGCCTTCTCTGCTGAATATGTCAAGCTAACATACTCAGAAAAACACATTTACCCATTAATATTTTCAAATTAAAAAAGTTATAATTATTTATTTTAGTTTATACATTTGAAAAGTTGGATAAAAACATAACACAAAAGTGAGGGCTCTGCCCGCTCTAAGTGTATGGACACAGCCAGTGCTCAGACCAATCATCTTGCAAGATTGCAACCAAAGGGCCTTCTAGCTGGCCCTATATAGTAGGCAACACGTACATGTCCCGTGATTGGAGACGCTTTCACGGGAGTCTGACAATGTCATCTTGCGACATATTGAATCTGAACTAGGAGATGGAGTGGATCTGCAGATATATTTGCAGATATATATTTGTCAAACGGTCCAAAAAATTGCCGCTGTGCAGGGAATTGAACCCTGGAGGCCTATGGTTAAAATGCACCGCCCGCCACTGGGATTTAGGAACTCAAGAATATACATAATCTTTGGAACAGTTGGAATTTTGTCCAGTGTCAGAGGAAACTGATGGTTTTTATATGAAATTAATGACCAACCTTTAATTGGAGAGGGACAGACATTGGAGAGAGTGGCTCGGCTTAAAAAAAAAAAAAAAGATAAAACCAAACATGAAAATTCAAGTAGGTTTTATTGGAAGTGCTGTAGGATTGGCGTTGAGGCTGCTTACTTTTCAGAAGTCAGACTATGGATGAAGAAATCTTGATCCGAATCCACATCCCTGCAACCGTCCTCCCTGACCTGCCCTGAACCCTCTCAGTCTCTCCTTCATTGCAAAAGTCCTTACAATTTTTCTTCTCACGCATTTTTTTCCTTTCCTTGCCTTATTTTTTTCTCCTCTTTTTCTTTAATATATAATGTTCAGTTTGACTTGTGAATTGACAGAATTTTGACTAAGCTCTGGTTGAAATTCTGAGATGGCAATGAAGATTGGGTCCGTGGAGTGCGTTGCACTCCTTCAGGTCTCTGATCTCATACTTCACTCAGATTTCTAACAGCAGATGATCAATGATTTTCTGTTAATTACTCTTCATGTAAGTAACAGTTTTGTACTCATTTACATTGACCATTCGAGCATCTCATCAAACGTCCAGACTAGACAAAGAATCAGTTCCATCAAAAACCGTCCTTGGCAGTAACTTCTCATAACTCCACATGTCTTTATATCCAGATGACTCCTGACGACAACATCCTCTTCAGCACTTTGGAAATGAAGAATGAGATGGGAGGTGCCGGGGACCTGTCCAGGGGTCTGGGAGCGCCCGGAGACCCCCGTAACACCATGCTGGCCTACGATAGCTCCACGCTGCAGTACCGCCGGGCGGCCATGGCCCGTCAGAACTATGGCCACAGCGCCTTGGAGCGCCACGCCCAGAAGAAGTCCCGCCTACGGAGACGGGCCTCCCAGCTCAAGGTCAACATCCCAGACCTGCCCGACGTGAACTCTATCGACAAGTGGTCCAGGATGATTTTCCCCACCGTCTTCTCCTTCTTCAACGTGGTCTACTGGCTCTACTACGTCCACTAAACCCGGCCGCCTCTGGTGATGGCCAGTTGAAGGAGTGGGGGTAGGGGGAGGGGGTGTGTGAGGAAGGTGGAGTTTTTAAGGGGGACTTGAGAGGAGTCAGGGAAGAGAGGTGAGGGCTGACGTGAGATGAACAGTGCACCAACAGTTTGGGCTGGTTCATTTTAGAGATGGAGAATCACAAAGACTTTTGGATGAACTGCAACAGCACCCAAACACTTCAGTACGGCAGTGACTCTTTCAGAAAATGGGAAACACCTTCAAATGACTGGGAGACTTTGAAGAGGAAGTTTAAAAAGAGACAAAAACGGTGCCTGTTACAGGATTTCAATATATCACTAATATTTGTCATTAGTAGCTTACTCTCTGTGGATCAAATATTTATGCTTGTGTTTGCATATACTTTAAGGATTTGTTTTTCTTCGGTATCTATTTACTTTGTAGCTGAGCTGTCTGCATCCAGGAAAGCTTTATAAAATGATTTTAAAGGGTTCATCCTTGATAGTCTATTTTCCTATAATTACTGTATATCCCTCCACATCCTTTTAAGAGCATGCTTATGTTTGATTTCAGTTGCATCTCAGTCACAATAATAACGAGTGCAAAGCATTTTCATTTTCCTACTACTTAAGGTTAGTCTGTCTTCAACGCTCATTCTCGCAGCTTCGACTCTGCGCAGCATCTCCGATGAATGAATGGAGTGGTGGGAACTTGGACAGTAGGGGGCGCACTATTCTCTGAAAGCGTACGCGGCACTTTTGCAGTGCCAATGCCAAACAGAAAACCCTTCCTCGGTGTCGTACGTCCCGTTCCGTTCATTTTTTTTTTTAATATTATTTGTTATTTGGAAGTGAAAATGTTAGACTCCTACCTTCTTTCAATTATTGTTTGAGGAGCTTCCGAGACCAAGAATGGCTTTACCTTGACTTGACTGGGTGTAAGAAATTTGCCGATTGTTGAGCTGAGTTTCATTGCATCCAGAGTTGCTGCATTAACTTGCTAATCCACAATCATTAGTATCAGTAGATATGAATGATAGAACTATGACGCGTTTCCATTGTGACTAGGTTTCTGTTCTACAAAAGCTGTAGATAGACATAAATCATATTTAAAGAAAAAGAGATAATTCATTTTTATAGACCAATACTCACATTATTGTGTAAATATTATGAATTTATTCTCATTAAATGGTTCTCTGTTGTTGTTTTGCGGATGAATTACAGATCAAATGTTCCATCAAACAAACAAAAAAAAGAAAAATAATGCCGAGAGCAGTTTAACGAAGGGGAAAAAAAAAAAATAGAAAACGCAATTCACAACTTTGCTGACTCTGTACTTTTGGGACTTTTCTCTCTTTACTTTCTTTTTAATGGACTCTAAAAGCATACACTTGCTGAAACTAAAGCACTTCCAGACACCACTGACTCTTGGGTCAATGTTTTGTTCTCCTGAAAACAACTCAACAAAGACCCCGATATCCAGGCATATTTTGTACAAAGTTTCTGTAAATTCCAATTGTAATATTTCATAATGACTGTAAATATCTTGTGTAATGATTGTCAGCAAATATGAAGATGTATCTAAATTCAATTAAAATTCAATTCAGCCTATCACTTAAATAATGGAGACTGTGAGTGGAGGTTTCATGTGTTCAGTGTGTTTGCGATGCTGATCTGGAGGACAGGGGACACACTTTAGTGGATGAGGATGTTTATATCCTGGCCAGAAAGGACAGATGGTTTGAGGGAGGAGTGAAGGAGTCATCTATGTCCATCTGGAGAAACCTTCTCTCAACAGAGGAGGAGGACGAAGACACAACCGTCCATCCACCTAAAATGTTGTTCTGAAGTTTCTTCCCAGATAATTCTCTCCCATCCCTGACAATCAGACCACAGTCTCGTCACAAAGAGGAAAACAACTCAGGTGACACCAATACCGCCCCCCATTGACACCTCTATGTACTGTACATTAGTAACTGTGCATTAAGCTCACCTGGGATAGGGTGTGGTCCATCACACATTTAACCCCAACCAAGACTGAAAAGGGCTAAAGGTGTTGCAGTTCCTGGCCTCACCACTGGGAGGCCCTACGGTTACTGATGTCTAGTGACTAGAATAAGTGGTAAGTAGTCTACTAATACTTTAAACTCCCATAATATCCACCTACACTGTCTTTTAGAGGTTATATATATAGATATTATGGGTGTTTAACATCTATAAAAACATGTTACCACCTTCAAAACACAGGGTAGGAAAATATTATGGTTGTTTAACAATTATAGATATATGCTACCACCTTTCAAACAGAGGGTAGGAAAATATTATGGTTGTTTAACATCTATAAAATCTGCTACCACCTTTAAATGGAAATGGTTATACATTTTTACCACTGGTAGGAAAATATTATGGGTAGGAAAATACTTCAGAAGAAAGGCACCCACTAATGATGAAAAACATTTCGGCTTCTAATGGGACGTGTTTCACTGCCGTGATTAGGAGACGATATGAAGGGCCTCATCCTGGTCATTAGCCCCGGGCCTCAGATAGTGTTATTCCGGCCCTGACCCCACCTCCCTCATTAGTATTTTGTTTTCTGCAACAATCTCCTTTCAAGTATTCCCCCACTTTGAGGTTAAATACCAGAACTCCTCAGTCGTTTGTGAAGAGATGAAACCTACTATGTGTAGTTGCTCGCAAAGTATCTATTTGTGGATGAAATGACCTGAAGACTGAGAACATACACAGAAATGTGAGGCTGGTTACTATGGAGCTCCTGACTGGTCTGAACAAATGTGCAAAACTGACTTTATATACTGAGATGGCAGCTGCATAATGGATAGAAATGTGTTTCCCGTAGTAGTAGAGATGAGATGAACTTGGCTCTGGAGTCCGATCTGGCCTTGGCTTCAGGGTTACATTAACACCAAGCGTCCAAGATTTTCTGAGGTTTTTTTGGCCACCGGCTCAAGAGCTCCAGTGCCAAAAAGCACAGCTGAAGATCCATTCCAAAGTAGATGAACAACAAAAACCTGTCTCTGGTTCAGTCTTGTCCTTTAACTCAACAACTTCACTCTGCATTACATTCCCTTCGTGTCCTGACCGCTGTAACAGTCTTTAAATGGATGCCATTAAATATTTGATGTTGCAAAACATTGAATATTTAATATTTCAGGAGTAATTTTGTTCTTGGGGGAACAAATGTGCAGTTAATGTTCGATTTAAATGAAGCAGACAAAGAAGGGAGCGGATACGTGTGCGCTGAAGATGTTTTGACTCTGGAGTTATCTGATGAATTCAAAACACGGGGACGGAACAAGGTCGTACAAATGGTTTATTTCTGCCTCAGACGCAGACAATCTGGAATAGTATGCAGCAGACTTCACTCATGAATCTCTCAATGTGTAAATTATGATGAAAAGTCATTAGTGTCGCTGTGGGTTCTCACATATTTATGTGTATGTCTCTCTCTGCATGTAACATTCAACTGATCTCAGATTCATTTCCATCCATAAATACAAGCAAATGGCGAGATAATGACTTTAATATAAAATTCAGCCAGAAACGGTAGACTTTTTTTTTTTTTCTCGGAACACAGTTGTCCTTATGGGCAAAGGCTTAAAAGATGAAGCTCACTGCATTGGAGTTGTATTCTTACAGCTGTAATAGGGCAGAAGTAACATTATTTGTTGTAATACATGTCAAAATATCATTACAGGTGCAATGCAACTTTAGGGCTTGCGTAAATCCTTCAAGAGAGCAGAGAAAATGTATTTTACAAGTGGCGTTTTCTGCCACACAATGTAAAGTTGTCGTCAGAGCACCGCAGCTTTTTATTTTTATTATTTTTCCATACAAAAAAAAGCTATCTTCTCAAGTCTTCCCCCAAGATATGAAAGTGACATGGACTTGATATAAAGTCATGATATTCAATAACAATGGTATTCAGATATGGTTCATGTTGCATTGTATTTGCAATGATTTTTTTTAAGGGGCAAAATCTCCAAGGTAACATTTAGGAAAATCTCCACTAAAAATCACATGTGATAGCCTGGAATTTCACTCAGTCAATATTATGGGACTGACCCAGTGGTTAAAGAAGCAGACTTGGGTCGAAGAAACTTCAGGTTCAAATCCACCAGCTACCACAAAGGTGCTCTGAGCTGATCCTCCTGATGTCCAGTGGGTTCACCATCCAAAGGAAGGCTCACAGTATGGTGCATTGTGATTTGCAACTTTTTAACAGTTAAACGGATGAAGAGGAACGGCCTTAGCATATTTAAAATATGTCATTTCAGAAAGATTGTTATTAGTTTTTCCAATCCACAATCCATGGTTTTGCCAAATTTGCTTGAATCACTCATAGTTTCCTGAGTAGATATCTGAATTGGAAATTAAACGTCTAAACAATATATCGGAAAATCAGATATCGGCAAAAAGTGAATTAATACCAATTATTATTTTCTGTATTAACTAAACTGAACTCTGTATAAAAGAAAGAGGAAAACTATTTCAACTGGCCATGTGCTGTAAACGAGGCAGTAATATAGCAAGAACTTGTACCAAAGAACTGTATGCATCAGTAAAGAGACAATTTACAATGTTCAGCTTGAGAAAACAGATGTTACCCTAATACTGTGCGGTAGAAATGATTAGTGCTAATTAGACTCTTTCTCTCGTTTCCTCCTTAAAAAAAAAAACAAAAAGTGTTAGTGTGTTTTCATGTTAGTGGAGGAAAGGGAGATGCGTTTGCTTTACACAGTTCCCATGTCCCTGAAGTAATCCAGAATGCAGTCCTCTATCGATATGTGTTTGTGTATGATCCTGGTCTATGTATACTTGTGGGGAGCAATATCTAAGACAGGCGTACACTGGCGATTTTTTTTCCAATCATGGCAGCCATCTGCACTAGTGTGTTTACACTGAACGATCCATTGATCGGGTTGTTGGACTGATCACACTGTCCAACACATTTGACTTGAAAAAAGCAGCAAAATGTATTGTAATGTAGAAAGAAGAAAAAAGAAGCCACACAATTTGTGCGCACAAACACATCTGACTCCGGCACCAAAAATGTTTTGGTTAGAAATCGGCTGCTAAAACTATTGTAATATAATGTAAAAAAGACGAGAAATAGGGGGAAGAAGAAGATGTCTGTAGTGGGAGATGCGTGGATGCTCACAGTTTCTCCCTGCGACACGATTAGCCTAACGCTCAGCAAACAAAAACTAATTTCCCTCTCAATCTGTGACATTCTTTGCCCATGGTGAAAAAATCGGTGACGACGAGGACTGTATGGACCAGGAAATGTCTTGACATATGAGGTCAGGCTGCTCTGTCAATTCTACCATGCTGCTCCCTGTTGTTGACCTGCTTTCTTTTCTGCATCCATGTTTGCTCAGGTGCAGTGTGGCAGGTGGAGGACCTCAAACGTGTTTGATTTTCACAGATCAATCTTGAAGTAGTCAGGAGGCGATCGTCAGGTGACAACCCACGATAACCCACGGGCTTTAATCAAGTATCCTTATTGCAAAGACTACTGTCCTTGTGGGGACATTTTATAGGTTCCCTATTGAGTAACAGTGTAAAATGACCAGTGTTGGGCCTAACGCATTACCTTTCCGTTTTAGTAGCGTCGTTATTGTTACTGTGATAGGGGCTTGTTACTCGTTACTATCTGTGGTCCAAATGGGCGGAGCCTGTCTGCTGCCTGTCAGTCATAAGTGAAAGATGGCCGTGCACACTAACTGAACCCAGGCGTTGAAAAGGAGCAATGGTTGGTTGACATAGGTTAACGTTTCAGGCTAAGCCAATCAGAAAGAGACCTGGGCGGGTCTTCTTGCCTTATAGGGAAATAAACAGTCTCACACACATGTGCGATGTGGTACAGCAGCACACACCCACGAGCAAGACGACGGCAAGTTAAAGTAATGCAAAAAGTTACTTTTTCAGAGCAGTAACTAGTAAAGTAATAAGTTACTTTTTTAAGCAACTTGTCCAACACTGAAAATGACCAGAGTCAGATTAGAGTAAGGACAAACTTAAAATGTAGACGTTTATTTGCTGTAGTCAAGGTTTGGGTGTAGGGTTTGGGATTGTAAAAATAGCTCGGTACAACACAAAAACAAGCACGTGTGTACGTGTGTGTATTTTTTTTGCTGCTTTACTCTCCTAACGCGTGCATGTGTGGAATCACAGCTGCACCATTGTGCACCCGGAGTGGCAGCCAAGCCAAACCCAGTCAAAGCAGCCCGCGGAGAGTGAGAAGAGTGAGTCTGGCTCAGTCATGTCACACTTCTCCTCTGGTCCACACATATGTGATGGAAAAACATGCAGCGCTGCCTGAGGAGATGAACCTGCTGTCAGCTGACCAAGGACAGTGCAGGGAAGAAAAAATAAAAAACGCGCAAATCAAGAGATTGATCCTGGCCCCCATTAAAAAGGGTAATACTCATATACATCTCCATTTGAAATCTAATTTCCGATAGTGTGTCTGTGCTGTGCATTAAACCCTAACCAGATGTATGGAGTTTCATTACCGAAGACATAAAAGTGTCCGACTTTCAGATATAGGTGCAATAAATGAGCGGCCGCCGCAGCTTAAACAGGTCGTGCAGACCGGTCTGGACAAGACAACATATGTCAACATGAGAGAGGGGGAGGCATCCTACATGCCTGCCATCTGTGTCAGAGGCTGCTCTGTTGTTGTTCATCACACACATACATGTAAATAGAACCAAGGTGGGACCAACCCTAAAGTTTTTAATACTGGATCAGTCTTTCTAACATTGTTTCCATCTCGTGTGAGTGACTTAGTTGAACTCCATTGTGTAGATGTAGAGTGAAGAAGTCTCTGCCGACATTGACTTAGTTGCGGATAGAAGAGTTTATTGCAAGGAAGCACAGCATCAAGTCTGGCAGATGGTCTGCTTTGGCCAACATGAATCTCCTCCAGAACATCTTCAAATCTCCTTCACAGGACTTTGAATGTACATGTGTTTGATGTGTTAGTTCTGACATTACACAAGTCTTGGTGATGTCCAGGGTTGCTGCTAGGGTCTCCAGGGACTCCAAGCAAGATATCTCTGGGGCCTCCACCCTAGCTGTGCACACAGCAAAAAATACAGTTTTTTAGCCAACTGCCTGTGGTGCCTGTCCTCAAGCACCGCCTCTGGTGATTTAGAAGGACTTCAGATGTTACATCTTTAGGTTGAACACGTGTCTCCATTATCCATTATCTAGTAGACTTCTCCTTCAACCAACCTTGGTGATTTATATGGCCATTTACTCCAACTGCACTGAATCCAAAAGTCAAAGTTGAAGCTGAACGTTTGCTTTGGTTATCAGGGATTGGGACCTGAGTCACAGACTGGTTCTGTAAACACTTTTCTCCAACTTTTTATGAGGAAGAGTGATGAAACTGGACAAAATTATTACTAGACCATGAAGCCAAATAACAAGTTGATGTATTATCTTCACACATGTTTTATAGGTGATGTACCATGTGTAAAAAAAAAGGTTTTTTACAACAACATTAGCTGATTAACCTCATTTTTCAGCCTAAATGAGGTCTGACACCAGTCACTGCCTGACCTGAAGATAAAGATCCTCCAAATGCATGCTGGGTGTTCTGGTTGTATAAGAAGGTCAAGGTTAATTGTTGAAAATACAATTCCCCACAGTTTGTGTCCATGGCCCAAATGTGGCCCGCCAACTTACGTTGTGTAGCGCAACGTAGCTTTTGCTGGAATTTTTTTTAACCTAATAACCATAAAGATTTATTAATACATAAATATTTATTTTCATGAAGTCAGCTACAACCGGCCCTTCAAGGGGAACTGGATTGACGATGTGTCTCCCTGGTGAAAATGAGGTTTAAAGTTATAAAAACAGAGTGCTGATAATTGTGATTAGGGGTTGATTAACTGTGGCAGTGCCAGATAAATACACAGTGGGTTCAATGTTTGATTCCTGATGGTCTGTCAATGAAAACCTCAGACTCTTTAAGTGATCTGATCATTTATTGCCTAACTAACAAGAGTTTTATGACAGATCTACGCTGTCATAAAACGCTGTCAGATCACCATTGTTGCCTCTCATTTATCAACTCTCTGAGCTTTAAATAGCTCCTGTGCTTGGAATGCAAACATACCTGTAAAAGTAAGGGGCGGGCCCTGAGGAGGGATCGTCACCTGTTACAGGCCTTTCACACACACATGCAGAGAATAACAGGGAGATGATGGAGCTGAAGGAACCTGCCAGAATTGACCAGACTGGAATAAGGAGACGTTGATGAAAGAAGGAACACAGCGAGAGCAGCCATGAAGTGGAGGAACCCAGTAGAACTGGTCAGGGACGCTCTGAGAGGTCAGCGGGCCAGAGACAAGGACCTCCGCAACCTGGTGTCCAATCTTCCCTACGAAGGGCTGGAGAAGGCCAAACAACCCAACAGGCACTTTCCGGGGAATGCCATCAAAACCACCAAGTACACGCTGCTGCTCTTCATCCCCATGAACCTCTTCGAGCAGTTCCACCGCATGGCCAACCTGTACTTTGTGGGCCTGGCCATTCTGAACTTTGTACCTGTGGTGAATGCGTTCCAGCCCGAGGTGGCTCTAATCCCCATCTGTGTCATCCTGTCGCTGACGGCCTTGAAGGACGCCTGGGAGGACTTCAGGAGGTACCAGTCTGACAGGAAGCTCAACAACACGCCGTGCCTCATCTACAGCAGGTAAATCACTCCCAGACAATGGCGGCCCCGTCTATTTTGTGTTTCCACATGCGTGACGTGACAAGTGGAAACACTCAATGCGCATTTGAGGCACCTACACATCTGTGTGTGTGCGGGCGATCTGATCATCTGGCATGTTGATGTCTGTGTCAGAGCGTAGATCCACATCACCGTGTGCTTCACCTCCTTTGCATTTCAGCCGCCTGTGGGAATTTTGGACTTAGAAATAGAAAGTGTGTGGGAGATTATTCCTCTTTTGAAGAGCTGCACAACAATATCTCCCCCTCCACCATGGCATTGTTCAGACTTCATGAAATCCTCGTCTTAGTGTCACATCAGCAGAGGCAGTGAAGTTAGGACTTATCTATTTTAAAATCAATGGAGAGAAAAAAGAATTAGACTAAATGCTGTCTTTAAAAAATCTTAACTTCTGGTGTTTTTTATTTGTTGTTGTTGAAGCAAAAAAAAACCTGGTGTGAAGCTGGAGCCACCTCTGATGATAAATTTCCACACCTTGAAGTCATATTTTTCTATTTTTATGACATGTGGTTGTATGAGGCACTGATACATACATACATACATATATATATATATATATATATATATATATATATATATATATATGTATATATATATATATATATATATATATATATAGA
>JAFBJS010000748.1:409490-491332 GCA_016785265.1 Paraplagusia blochii
AACGTCCGGAAGCAGACATAGAAATGAAATGTCTGAGTTGCACGTAGAAAATATTTGATGATTTATCTCTTTGTTGTGTTGGAGGACAGAAGCAGGAAGTTGAAGTAAACAGAGAAAACCTGACGAATCGACAGCGTCAGTCTGCCTGAGGGTGTGAAATGATTTTCTCTTTACGTATAGCTTAAAAATAGATTTTTATTATTTCTGTCTGTCCCTGTTCTTGCTATCTTTGGGAAATCAGTGTGATCACACTCACCTGTGTCTCTTGTTCCCAGTCTCACTAGTGTCACCTGGTGCCCTGAATATATAAACCCCTGTCCTGGACACTGTTAAGTCCTACTTGTGGACTGACAATGATTTGTTTGGTGATTTCTTGAAGAGTTCAGTCCACGCTGTTTGTTCTGGGGCGAGTCGTGTCATGTGGGCTATAGGTCTGTGTGTCGCCATTTTTTGTGAAAGTGCCGTTTCTGGAAAAGTTTGGGAAAAGTCCATGTTTTTGCCAAGTCCCTGTGTCTGGAAGTCTTGTGTTGGAGAAGTCCACGCTCTGACAGATTTGACCAGTGTCTGTGAGTTTTGTTATAGTTTTGTACTTGGTGAAATTACTTGTAATTTGTACTTGAAAAAAGGAGCTCCCCATGTTGCGCTTGGGTTCTACCATGTCATCCTTATCTTGGGAACCCCTTAAATTTGACCTATAAAATATCTTAAAGGCAAACTTCTCATTCTTAGTATTGCACAATGAAGATAAATGTATATTGTGCCTCATGTTAGTCAGTCTCATAGTCTAAAGGGCATAGGTTTGTTCCTCACACGGGGCACTGACTATTCAGAGTCATAAATTTCAGAGCCTGGATAGTAGTCTGAGGGTCCAGGGTTCAAGTCCCTGTTCGTGCAATTCCTTTATTTTCCGGAAGTTGGTGATTAAGGGAGTGGTTAATAATGAAGTATTTGTCAGTGCAGTCAATTATTGAACAAACCAGATTCTAGTGATATATTTAGATATTCACTAAATGCTACGTAAGTTGTCAAAACCGTGTGTTGTTAAAGCAAAGTTGTCAAAAACACAAACATTGCGTTATTGGATTTTTAAAACAGATGGAAAAACCGATATCAATGTAACCATATCACATATTTTTTCAAATATGGGGTTGATGATATGACTGACTGATGTGATCGGACGTCTCTAGTTCAAGACTCTAGACTTTTACAGTCTTTGTCCAGGGCAGTGGGGTAAAGTTGAAACACAGCAGTCAAGTTTTTCAAGGTATTAGTGAACTTTGTCAGTCTGCCTCATCTTCAGTCATTTTTTTTTTTCATATCACTTATGTTCTACTTAACTCTATCATTATTTTTTATTTATTAATTGGAATGTGACAGTAGTTTCACAAACTGTTTATAAAAAAGACCTTGTTTCTGCTGTTTTTTATTTTTTCATTTAATACTGTTTCCTTTCTCTTTGCAACCTGAAGAAAGACAAATAACTTCTGGTATTAATGTATCACTGGTCAATGTGTTCTGTAGACATAAATGGCTGAGTTAGTTTATGTCCACATTAATATTATTATTATTATTATTATTATTATTCATACTCCCATGCTGCTGTTGAATAAGCAGATTATGCATCATGAGCAGATTTAAGTGGAAAAATATCCTCCACAATTCCTTGTAAATCAATACAAAATTACCCTTGGGACAAATAAGGTGTTTTTGAATCTTGAATCTTGAATTTTGAAATGTTACATCTATGACGTTTCAATTAATCAATCATACTTTGACTTACTGGAAGCCCTTAAATATATCTTTCAATTTCCTGAAAATGCTCACATGTGGCTGAACCAGTCGAGAGGAATTTGACGTATATCTTTTTAGCTCTCATTCTCAAGGAGAAGTGAAGTGTATCAGAGGCTGACGCATTTCACAGACACTTTGTTGTGAGTTTGTCAGCTATTAACTACAGGGAAAAGAAGAAAAAAAATAGGTCAGGAAATCTCATCTACCAACTGACACAAGTCCTTCAAGATCTTTTTCTTCACATGAATGAATCTGCAACATTACAGCTCCTTCACACAGATGTACATGATCATGTGTCTCACATAAATATGTAAAAATAAAACATCCAATATGGGATTGATCAAATTAGGGAAGCATGTGTATCTGGACCAGACAATTTGACATTTATCTAGTGGTTAAGAACAAGGACTTGGGTCAGCTAAGGTAAAGAGAACGGGTTTACAGGACGCCTGTGAGACAAGCGTTGATAGATGGATTAGAGACACAGGGAATAGGCAGAAGACAGGAGGCAGAGCTGGAGGTGGAGGAGTTAAAAATGCTGTTATCAATCTTTGACAAAGACAGGGAGGTTTGGAGAAAAAGCTAGAGAAGCTTTGGTTTGGAGATATTCAGATGAGGGATAGTGGATATATTGGTAGAAGAATGATCCTAGAGATGGAGCTACCAGGTAGGAGACACAGAGGAGATTGATGGATGCAGTGACGGAGGCCATGGTGGTAGATAAAGAAGTCAGAGTGAAATTGGGAAAACCTGGATTTGCTGTGGAAACTCCTAAAAAGAGACAAACAGAAATGACAAGAATATGAAAACCGTGCTGAATACAATTTAAAAACAACAGACAAAACATCAACATCTCTTATACTTCCTTTGCTTTGTTTAGGGAAAGGTGTGGTGTTATGCAGCCACCACCCAATAATCAGGTCCTGCATGAAGGGCAGCATACCTGTCGCTGCTGGTTAACCAGCTGGGAGAGACAGAAGCTGCGCGGCTACTTTATCATTTACACGCTGTGTACATGTCTTGACTGCAATTACCAGCAGATTTCTGCGTTGCTTGATCACATAAACAAGTAACAAAATGCACCCATGCGTGTCAAATCCTGGCTAGTTGTTAATTAATACATTAATTAATTGCTATCCGCAGGCCTGTGTCTTTTGAAGTGACTGTTGCAGCGATTGGGAATAACATCATTGTACCGAGGAAGAACGGTCCTTTTACTGTGTCAAAACAACATGGAAAAAAGAAAAAAACACAAAACAAAACACCAGCCTGCGGTAGACAAAACAAAAGGCTTTTATATATATAAATGAAGAAGTTATAGCTGGTACACAATAAAGTAAGAGCTTCTGCAATTTCCTGAATACTAGATTTACACATCATTTTCATCGTCTTCATCCTAAGATGTTTTCCATGATGAATGACTGTTGTCATGGGAAAACAATTGTATTGTTTATTTACTTTCCATTAGATTTATCTGAATTAAATGTTAATCATATATTCTTTGCCCGTCTTGGATGTATCATAGGAGGGATGCAGCAGCCTCTCATCTATCAAAAGAGTTATATTCCCAGATCACAAAAATTCCTTTATGAGGCATTGCAGGGTGTAAAAAAATAGCAAAAAAAGTAACACAGTTTTCACAAATCTCATTTAAATGTTATTGATTTACATGTTATTTCTTGTATCCTCCCTCACTGCATCCATCAATCTCCTCTTTGTCTCCTACCTGGTAGCTCCATCTCTAGGATCATTCTTCTACCAATGTATCCACTGTCCCTTATCTGAACATGTCCAATGTCTCAATCTGTCTTCTCTAGCTTTTTCTCCAAACTTTACTAAAGAGAATTTCAGCCTCTTTAACTCCTCTGCCTATGTTGTACGAGGTACAACTTTGATCCTTCCTCCTTGCAATTAAAGAAACTTCATTTTTCTCTTTCAGGAAAGCAGAGGGTTTCATAGAGAGGGCCTGGAAGGATGTACGAGTCGGGGATTTTGTGAAAGTTGCATGCAACGAGATCGTTCCTGCAGATCTCCTGCTACTGTACACCTCAGACCCAGACGGAGTTTGTCTCATAGAGACAGCCAACCTGGATGGAGAGACCAACCTGAAGCAGAGGAGGGTGGTGCGGGACCTCTGCCTCACAGTGAGTAACTTCACCTTAAACCCGTAGCTCCTGCTTCTCCTCGGATTCCTTACGGAAACTGCTGAGCTAAAAATGTGCCACGGATGTCATAACAAAGTCGATGACGTAACTGACATTCCTGTTTCCAGTTTACACACTGTACCATTTAGTACCAGGTTTGTCTACTGAGAATATGAGGTCACACCTCAGTTTCCAGTCTTTCTGCAGTGATCTCACCTTCACCTGGTCTGTGCAGGATCCTGCGCTTGAACCCGAGAGCTTCAACGGCATTGTCGTCTGCGAGAAGCCCAACAACAATCTGAATCATTTCAAATGTTATGTGTGAGTATCAAATATACGTATTATTCCGATGCACTCCCAGTAGATAAACTAATTCCGTCCCACTCTCTGAATTTCCTGACGCCATTAGAGGCATCATTGTTGGGGCTGTTATAAAATTTAACAAATATCCTCAGGCACCTCCGGTCTTACAGATGGACGACCAATCCGTTCCAGGCACAGCTGTTAAGCGGGAGAAATGCTAATGGAGTGTATATATGAGAAGTAATGAGTATCTAACGTGATCTGACAGTACTGAGGAGATTTCTCACCTTCTCCTGCTGCAGAGAGAGGCCTGATAAGGAGAAGGTGGGTGCTGGGCTGGAGAGTCTGCTGCTGCGAGGCTGCACAGTCAGAAACACTGACCACGCTGTTGGATTTGTGGTTTATGCAGGTATTTTTTTTTTTTATGCAACCTTGTGTGAGGGTGTCCAGGGTCACAGTCTGGATTAATGCACAGTAAAGTAATAAAATAGGGCTTGTTTTGGCAGGTTTAGACTTTATTATTATGTTAACTCATTAATGAGTTAAAATAACATTTTATTCTTGCATAAAAACCCTGTTAAAGGACAAGTAGAGAAGGAGGAGGTAGAAAAGTCTATTATTTTCTTTCATGGAATTTTAATACAAGATCACGTTTTTTAAATGTTCTTTTGCACCTGAAATTGACAAAATGTCCCTTAACACAAAAAAAACCTTCGTTGTCGCGTGAACAAACGGCAAGATTTCGCGTCAACGTTTTTGTCTTCTGATTGGCTTACGCTGATGTCTTATCATGGTTTTAACCAATAATCACTTAAAATAGGCGGGTAACATCGTTTAAGCGGAAGTAGTGTCGCCACAAAACAAACCGGGGCGCTGATAATTGGTATCATTTCAGAAGGTAAATATTCTGTCAAACGTAAACAATCTGTCAAAATGGCGCAAGCGTATACTGGACGTCGAGACGTCGAGACATTACCTATAATGCATATAATCACGTGTTTCACCTTCCTATAATCGCTTAAAATGCCAGGTGTGTTTCATAAATTAATTAGCGCAGATAATGTGTTTGTTCTGACAGTAGTAATGATTACTCTTATTTTGAAAGACAGGTACTTCCTGTTTGGTAATCTTTGGACGACGTCGTCACGAGTCTCGACTACGAAGGCTGCTGAGGCGCTGAGACAAACCGAAAATATTTGTGAAAAGCAGACAACAGGATAAAAGATAACGAACTCATAAAAAATATTATCAATTTTTGGTTAATTTTGTTATATATATAATTAGGGATGTCAGCATGCATATTAGCATAATTAGCATACATACTAGCATAATTACGTGATGTCGATGGAATCAATATCGGTAATTTCAGCGATAATGAAAGACTGAAAACACAATACCTGGATTTACACTTAACATTTATTTTACAAAGGGTTCTAGCAAATTTTAGAGTAAATTTTACAGTTTTAGACGCAACAAGTATTGGTCATATAATTTGGAAGTATTATACTGTACCACAAGTCCTAGTCATCCTTCATAAAACCGATGCCCTCAACAGCTCCCTTAGTGTGAACGTTTTTAATAAAACAGGTGTCACTTCTGTCCTGATGTTCATCGACCTTGTCAAATGATGTGTCTCCAACTGATTCCACACATTCTATGTCTACAGGCCATGAAACCAAGTCCATGCTCAACAATGGCGGCCCAAGGTACAAGCGCAGCAGACTGGAGCGTAAGCTGAACGTGGACGTCATTTTCTGCGTCATTCTCCTCTTCGCCATGTGTTTTGTGGGAGCAGTAGGTCAGTGAAGATTTGCGTAATTTAGCCAGAAAAAAACAGCACATGACTGGTTTATCACTAATGCTTTTAGACTGATGAAAAGTTGCTTAATTTTCTGTATTATTTATACTTTTTTTTTATGTCACTTTGGCCACTGGCCAAAAGTTATCCCTGGGGAGAAGGGAGGAGAGGGAGGAAGATGTGAAGCTAAAAATAGCTTTCCTGTCTGCGTATGGTTGCTGTGATTAATCCCTCTGTTGTCCCACTTGCAGGTCACTTTGAATGGCTGAAGGAGCTGCCCGGTGAACCCCCTTACCTGGTCCCTGACAGTGCAGGTCGCCTGGATAGTCCAGCTCTTGCAGGCTTTTATATGTTCTTCACCATGATCATCCTGCTGCAGGTAATGTGTGAAGATAAGACTTAAGACCTGGTTACACTCAGTACTGGCTTTTATTAGTTATTTTGCTTGTTTGTATATATTTTTTACCCTTTGCAAACCTCCCCCATACTGTTATCTACCCTCCTTAGAATATATTACCCTTTTCCATACAATTATAATCATTAGGGTTTGAGAATGGAAATATAAGACGTAAAGGTTAAAGAAATATTACGTGAAGCACAGCAAAGTGAACGAGAGAGTGGCCGACAGTCAAGAGGAGACAATGAAAGATTCCACAATGAGATGCCACCTTTGTAAATCACCATGAATAACAGAAAAGCCTATAAAATAACCATTAGTACACCAAGTATGTATGAGGGCAGTAAGTATGTATGAGGGAATGCTACATGTACTTTAGATTCTCCTCTTCCTTGTTGCATTATTTTGATTTTCTCTTTTCCATCTCTCTCCTTTTTTAATAACCTTTTCCTCAGGTTCTCATTCCGATCTCCCTGTATGTGTCCATCGAGCTGGTGAAAATCGGCCAAATCTTCTTCATCACCAATGACATAGACCTGTATGATGAGGCGACAGACAGCCGTGTCCAGTGTAAAGCACTGAACATCACCGAAGACCTGGGACAGGTTCAATACATCTTCTCTGACAAGACGGGCACCCTCACTGAAAACAAGATGGTGTTTCGTCGATGTTCCATCATGGGCGTCGAGTACCCACACAAGGAAAACGGTAAATGATCAATTAATCATTCATTCATTAACATAATAAACTACTGACGTCTTATTTGTACGTACAGTTAGTCGTCTTTTTTCACGGTTCCATAACCCACTGTGAGAAGGGAAAATATCAAAAACATAATTTTCCAGCCAATGCAGTGTGTCGTTTGGTAAGAAAGACATGAGAAAAGAGAGGAGCTCATACTGTAGGAGATGGATGGACTTTATATAAGAGACTGTCATAGCAGGAAGGAGAGGTGATGCTATGTTAATGTCCTCCAAGATTTTAGTTTATATTCTTGCAATTTTTGGCTTTTTTTACGGGTAGAAAATTCCTATTCAATAAAATAATGAATAGAATAATGAAAATATAATGAAGATGCACAAACGTAAAAATTTATCTGAAAATCTGCAATCTAGCAAAAAAAATCTGCAATCCTCTGAGGGAGCAAAAGGAGAACTGGGATACAGAGAGGACATACTGTATATATCGACATTGTGTCCATTTTATTACAAACCTTTTTAAAGCACCTTTAATAGACAAAATATTGCCCGTATTTTAGTACAATTGTTTTCCTTTTTTTCCTTTTATTTTTAACTTGTTTTACCAAGTCATCCTAATGAAATTAAAAACCCAGTGATTTGTCTTCAAGCTCTTTTGCCTCATTACAAAACCCTACATTTTCCACTTGTGTGTTTTCTCACAGCCATACGATTAAATGTCCTTGAAGAACCAGAATCAGAGGATGAGATTCTTTTCAACCAACCACCACGGACGGGATGGTCCCTGGGTTTGGACGACTCAGAACCTGAAGGCAGACGTCATCATCATCATCATCACCATGGGAGCAGACGCAAGAGTAAGGTTTCAGGACATGCTCAGAAGGACGTGGCCTTCAGCAGTTCACTGGTAAGACTGATTATGGTCTCATGGATCAGGATGGATACGTTAAATAGAAATCAAAATAAAACTATATGACAGATTGGAAAACCTTAGTGGCCATCCTGGGGAAATTAACCTTCCCTCCAAATATTTTCAAAGAATTACAAGTAATTAGAAACTGGTTCTCCTCCATTCTATCGGTTTGTTTACTCCAAGGAGATTGTGAAGCAATAGCTAAAAGGTAACAACAAATCTAACTTTATTTACTGTCTTTTAAGAGGACCATAAAGCTAAATTCAGTCTTAAATTATGAAAAAAACCACAGTTCCTACTACATTTGGACAAAGTTATTCATCACCATCTCTTTCTCACCTTTGCCTTTAGTTGTTTGTCATTTAAAAATGTAAATAATCATCTAATATTAATTACATTCTAGTTGCTGAGATACGGTTTTTTAGAAGTTGTTACTTGAATTGACTTAGGTATCTTGAAGACCTCTTATCCAAAAGGATATTTTCCATTTATAAATGCTTAAAACTAACTTTTTGAGCATAATGGGGCCAAATACCTTGAGAAAAATCAACACAGCAAATACTCAGACCCACTGACTTAGTAACAGCATCAGATTGAAACAGATGAAACTGAAACAAAGTACGACAACAACAATGGTGTTGTATTGTTTAGGAGAAAATTACCAGGATGACTGAGAACCTCACCATACTTCAGTTGTTATCCATCTTCAGCATCCACCAACTTTCCCAGTTCCCATATGTATTTTATGTCTCCGTTGCCTAAATCTCACCCTTCCTTGTGTCAAAAAGCCTCATGGCCCCCGTTCCTGCTGCAGATGGTCGAGCTGCTAGGTTTCAGTGATGAGCACATTCATTTTGGCTCAAGGTTGTCGCGACGTCTGTGACAGGACACATGGTCACGCTGGGCACCGTTTGGCTCGAGCCACAGATATGACATACGATAAAAATGTGAGATATGGATACAGATTAGTCACCGATGTCACAGTGTGAAAAAGTATCGTTGTGGTTCTATTTCTGACCAGGAGGCAAAAAGTAAAGACCATGGCTTTTCTCCAGCTTATTTTTTTGGCTGTGTCTCCCTCAGTTGTTTTTTTTTTTTTGCTAGCCTCCACTCATTACTGCACAAACCAGAGTGGACAACAGCTGTAGCACTAAAAAAAAAACTTTTCTTGTAAAATCCCACTTTTAAAGCATTAAATCAGGGGGAAACTAAGCGTAAGCACAAACAGATTTATCACCAGGAGGCTTTCGTTTAAAAACAGTGATTATGTTGTGCTCCTACAGGAAACTGATGTGATTCCAGACAGGAAGCTGCTTCAGCAGATTAGCAGGAGCCAGGAGAAAGATCCCTACCTGGACTTTTTTCTGGCTCTTGCCATTTGCAACACGGTGGTCGTTTCCATGGCAACAGCTCGGAGACGGAGGGTGAGTGTTCCACTTATTGAGACTGTGGAGAAGATGCTCAGACAGGAGAGAGGAAAAATTGGACCGAGATGTTGTTCAGCATGAAAAAAAAGCAAGAAAAAAGAATAACTTTTTCATTAGGGCAAGGCTTTAAGATGCAATTAATTGTTCTAATTTAGACTTCACTGGTGGAGACTGGAAGGTGTGAGAAGAAACCTAAAGCGTCCTGCACTTGTTATCATTTTTTCTTTAAACACATTGTTATTTTTCAACATCTTGAACGTTGAATCAAAGAGAAATGAAAAGTGCAAAATAAAACCAAAGGCTAATCACGACTAATGTCGTATAAAGTGTTAGGTCTAATAATCTACTTGAATTTGAAGGTTTATTTTTCCACGACTTCATTTTGCGATGCTGTTTGTTAAGAACAGTCTGTGATATAAATGCTAATCAGTTACTTCTTTACTAAGGTACAAATGTTCTTGTTCACTGGTTTAATTAATAATTTAACTCTCCTCTTCTTCTTCCTTCCAACAGTGATGCGTTTTAATTGCCTGTCATCTTTTAAAGTCCTAGTTTTAAAAGTTCTCTTTTCCACTAAAAAACACTTTTTTAAATTAAGGCATCACTTAAATAAATTTAAGTGATTTAAATTTATGATAAAACATAAATTTAACTATTAGCTTTCCCGTGAATTTGAGATAAAAGCATGTAATTATACAAGTAAATAATGCAATCATCAAAAGTGTGTGGTCATTCGCTAATGGAGATTTTCAAGCCCAACTTGCCTCTTGGAAAATGATTGTATATCGGTTTAAAGAGCTAGATCCAACTGACATTATATTTTATTATGAATCAAAATTAAAAGTGCAGTTGAGCCAGCACCAATTGAACCTTGAAAATGTCCCATCTTTTAAGACTCAGGACCACAACACTTAGGCCGCCCCACACTTTGAGAAACACTGCTTTATGACATAATCAGACGTATGATTTCTTGTTCTTCTTTTCTTTTTACATGGTCCCTTTTTTCAGGGGTTGCCAAGTCAACAATTTTCATCTCTTCCTGTCCTCTGTATCCTCATCCCTAACTCCAACTACCTCCATGTCCTCCCTCACTGCATTCATCACCCTCCTCTTTGTCTCCTACCTGGTAGCTCCATCTCTAGGATCATTCATATCCACTGTCCCTCCTCTGAACATGTCCAAACCATCTCAATCTGTCTTCTATAGCTTTTTCTCCAAACCTTCCTGTCTGTGTTGTCCCTCTAATCACCTCATTCCTGGTCCTGTCCATCCTTGTCTCTCCTAAAGAGAATCTCAGCATCTTTAACTCCTCCACCTCCAGCTCTGTCCCCTGTCTTCTGACTTTCAAATCATACATTGATCACATGTAAATATCAGTGACATTAAATGTTTAACACCCTTTCTATCATGTTTTTCAGGTGAGCTGGTATTTACCCTCAGACCGGACAAATAATCCCCTGGAAACAATGTCTACTCTGTTCAAAAGAATTGGCAGTTTTTTCACCTCCGGGCATCAAAAACCAGATCAACATATGACTCTTTTTGAGGACTCAGTCATAGAAGAGGACAACTTCAGTTCTGCAGAGATAAAAGGAAAGTCTGAAGACCTTGAGGGGGTTGAAACCTGTTCTCTCCACGCTGCCTCTCTCACCCCCAAAGATTCAGCAGCTTTAGATAATCTCAGGTATGAGGCAGAGAGTCCAGACGAGGCGGCGTTGGTCTACGCTGCCAAGGCATATGGCTTCACTCTGCTGGCCCGCACCCCTGACAGCGTGACGGTGAGGTTACCGTCTGGGATGGACCTGGTCTTTGAGTTAGTGGAAACCTTGGCCTTTGACTCCAACAGGAAAAGAATGTCCGTTTTGGTGCGACACCCAATCACCAAAGAGTATGTGCTGTACACCAAAGGTGCGGACTACGCCATCATGGAGCTGCTGGGTACACCGTACGCAGGTGTGTAGACACTATTTATGCATTTTATGTCTATATTATTTTATTCCTATTTTATTGTGTGTCTTGATATGAAGATACAACAAATTATTCCCTTTTCCAGAGCCTAGAATTCATTTATTCATTTATCGTCATCTGCTTATCTGTTGCTGGGCTGCAGTCCCCACGACTGCCACCCAAATCACACTGCAACATACTGTGAGCCTTCCTGTGGGTAGTAAGGCCATTGGAGGTTAAGTGGATTAGGACATACATAGAATAAAATCTTAAAATGTTATGTCATGTAAAAAAAAGGAAAGGAAAAAGTGTGATGACATCAGATCAAGACAAACAGAACACTCTTTTGGGATCTATCTGATCATGTCAGTCAGGACATTGGTCATTGTCGTCAAGGCCTGATCCAAGTCTTCAGGTCAGATTCCCAAGAGCAAAACATGAAAAGCCAAATATTGTTAATAGTTAATCACTTCAAAATCAACTTAGTATCACAGAAAAAATGGTTCTTGTCTCTATTTTTTCTGTTTTCAATCCTCTTTAATGCAACGTCAGAGGAGAGGCAGAATTACATATTTTCACCCAATACTTCCTCAGTGTAAATACTAAAATAAAAACCCAGGCCCAGTTTCAGCCTTTGTCCCATTAGATCAATAAGAACTCAACTATATAAAGATTAAATTGCGTTTTTGCTAATATATACCTGTGATATTTTGCCAACAACTGTAGTTTTTATATTCTTTTCAAATAATGTTTATTACATCAATGCGATGAGGAGCAGCTCATGGTAATCTCATCTCTAAAGAAGGATTACTACAGGAAGGTGCTTTGTAAAAGTGCATGTTATTCATCCTTCTGTGATACATAGCTACTGTACGTATACATTACACTTTACAACATTCACGTTGGTGTAGGAGAGTGGATCAGACTGTGGACTTAAAGTTCCTGGTCCATTCTATGCTGTTTTAGACCATTTTTTTTTTTTTTTTTTCAGAGCACTTCAGTGGGAGTCAGAAAAATATAGCATCTGAAACCCAGCATCACCTGGACTGCTATGCAAAAGAAGGTCTCAGGACTCTCTGCATCACCAAGAAGGTACCGATTTCTACACATGATCAACAGCAACAAGTTCTCCTCCATCAGATTTTCAAGTTCATTTTCGGTCTTTGTATTACAGGTTGTAAGTAACAAAGAATATATGAGCTGGTCACTACAGAGGCAGAGAGCTCTGGCTGCCATAGAGAACAGAGAGGAGCTGGTGATGGAAACCGCTGTGCAGCTGGAGACAAATCTGTCTCTACTGGGTAACACATTATTCACACATACACAACTCACGGAACTGTTCGCTACTGTACATTTGTGCGACTGTAGACGTGTGTCCTGCCGTAGGTGCGACAGGCATCGAGGACCGTCTGCAGGACAACGTCCCAGACACCATCATCGCTCTGCGGGAGGCGGGGATCCAGGTGTGGGTGCTGACTGGTGACAAGCCGGAGACAGCTGTCAACATCGGCTATGCCTGCAGGCTGCTGGAAGAGGAGGACCTGGTGATTAACATGAGCTGTAAAAACAAGGTGAGGAAGCTGAGCTGAGCTGTGACTGAGTGACTGCTGTTGTACCTGAGAGATCAGAGCTGCTTCATGTGTCTCAAACAAAATGTTTACACGTAATTTGACGGAGAAAGAAAGCAGGTCTTCAACAAAGCTTCTGTCAGTCGATGTTTAGAAAACAACATTTTTGCTGCGCTTCTGTTTAATTGGATAGAAGACAAGTCGTTAGTTCCCACACTACATATTATTGACAGGCCTGATTCTCTAACATCAGCCAAGAACTGTTGGCACCAACAGAGCTTATGTTATGTTTGATTATCATTAAAAAAATAATTTACAATATGGATTTTCCTTCATGCAACCATAGCCTGCAAAATTTCAATATATTAGTTACTTAAAAGTGATTTATCAAAATATTTGTCACAAAAGAAGTGGGAATTTTTCTTTAAAATCCTAATCATTTATATATGATATTGTGTAATGCTGTGGTCCTCAACCACTGGGTCGGGGACCGGTATCGGCCCTTGGGTGAATTGGTACCGGGCCATAGGGAAATAATGTTTCCTTTTAGCCTCATCTGGCTATTCCTTACACTTGATTCATACCCATATCAACAAAATATATATTTGATTAGGAAATATTTTCTCAGTGAAGACAACAACAATAAACTCAAAATGACGCAGAGTCACTGATACAAGATTCTTCTTATACTAGTCTAGTAGCAGAAAGTTATAGGCTGTGTGCACTCGAGAAACCCTTGTTGTATGCATGCACAGTTCATTTGGGTAGGAAGATTTTATAGGTAGGAAAATATTTCATTTGATTTTATTAAGGGGTATTTATCTGCCACAACTTAACGACTGGTCCATGAAAATAGCACGAGACATTTAACTGGTTTGTGGCCTATACAAGGTGGGAAACACGTTCGTTTTGTATCCTCAAGGGGGCGCCACAGCAGCTCTCCAACTATCTCCATGATTTTTCATAACATCTACACTCCTCTGAGCTCTTATCCAGTGAAAATGAATGATCCACTCACTAGTATTTATATTTGATCTTTACTAACATAGTAAACAGAACATTGTATATTTTTCCAACGTTCATTATGTTTGAAGTTCACCTGCGTTCACCTCCAGAGGCCACATCTTCTTCAGCACTTTTTAACTAAAGGTCAGAGCCTTCACAGTTTGATCTGAGAGTGATAAGACTGGAGGTGTGTGCCCCTGTTTCTCTGAGGCCATTAAAGACCAGGGAACACAGGCACCAGGCCTCTATAACAACCTGACCACATCTAATCATCCCTGGCCTCAAATAGGCCAGAATCACCTGTCGGCTCTAACAGATACGCTGGGATTTTTCTGGAACAGAATGGGCAGCTGCGCTTTCCTCATATTGAATGAACAGAGTGGGCCAACGTGAAGACAACACCTCGTGCCTTCACATGTAATTACCAGTCTAATATTCAATCCTCGTAGGAAATACATCCCTATCTCTCGAATTAGAGAGTGGGTGTGTTAGTAATGAACTTTTTTTTTTTAACCACACTAACTTCAGTTTCACCTAAGGGATCCACTCCCACGCTCCTCCACAGAGCCCTCCTAATGAAGTTTAGCCAGCCTTACTGATGACTCTGGTGTTTTTGTCTTCTTTGTTTACAATTTTTTTCCCCTGCCTTTTTAATTGTGTGCTGCGATATTAAAAAAAATCAGCGTGGCATTTATCAGTTCAAGGACCATGGAAAATAAGCCTACACTTTGGTTGAGTGAACAGAGTATTTAGGGATTAACCCTTTCAGGCCCGTGAGCCATACCTGAACTTCTACCAATGTTACTTGTTAAAAGTATGAGTCTGATTGAGGTCATAATCATTATCATTATTTTTTATTTGTCTATGTGTCCGTCTGTCTGTCTATTATCAGTTTACCTATTTACCCACCTGTCTGTCTATCTCCTTGTCCATTCTATCTATCAGCTATAGGTATCAGCCTGTCTATGTGACTGCTTATCTATCTGTTAACCTGTCTATCTATCTGTCTATCGGTCAGTCTTTTTGGCTGTCTGTCTACCTATCAGTTTGTCTGTTTCTGTCTACTTGTTCACCCACATACCTATCTAACAGTATACTTGTCTATCTACCTGGCTCTCTTTCTGGCTATCTGTCTACCTGTCTACCTGTCTATCTACTTATATGTCTACCTATCTATACACATGTATCTGACTATCTATCTAATTGTGTTTCAGTCTGACTGTCTCTGTCCACTTGTCTACCTACCTATCTATCTGTCTTTCTTTCTGCCTATCTGTCTACCTATCTATTCACAGCATCTGTCTGTCTGTATTTATCTATCTATCTGTGTCTACCTACTTATCTGTCTATCTACTTGCAAATCTTTCGGTTTCTTTTTGTCTACCTGTCTGTGTACCTATCTATCTACCTGTCTGTCTGTCTAAATAACTAAGTAGCTAATGTTATTTTGAAAGAAAAAAGGTCAGGACAGGACAGGAACTCATCAGGATGAGTTACGATTAAGAAGATTGCGTTGCTATTGTTGGTAAATTACATGCTGTAGAAAATATTGTGGTTTGGTTTGAGTTAAAACCTAATCAAGATTATAAAAGAAGAATGAATGATGGGGATAATGTGCATTTAATAAAGTTATCCATTGATTCATAACTTTGTGAGAAAAAAGCTAATAAAAGGACTGATCCAAAAACTAAGTAGAGTTTGTTCTACAGGCAGTTTGCACCTCTATCCTGGACTGTACTCTGGAGGAGGTGAGGAGATACGACGAAAACCCTCAGAATGTGGACACGGCTCCCAACATCTCCCTGGTGATCGACGGACGCACCCTGGTCATGGCTTTGTCTCCAGACCTGGAGAACCGCTTTGTGGAATTGGCCAGACGTTGCCGTTCAGTGCTGTGCTGCAGGGTCACCCCCTTACAGAAGAGCAAAGTGGTGAAGGTGGTCCGGGATAAACTCAAGGTCATGACTCTTGCTATTGGTGAGTAGCAGGGTTGGTCCTCTGTAAACACATCGAGCATTTTATTTTCAATAAACTAGCTTTTATATTTCAGAT
The DNA here is from genome assembly GCA_016785265.1 of Paraplagusia blochii. Lineage (NCBI taxonomy): Eukaryota > Metazoa > Chordata > Actinopteri > Pleuronectiformes > Cynoglossidae > Paraplagusia > Paraplagusia blochii. The sequence continues at coordinate 425,534 of JAFBJS010000748.1, forward strand.
TTATATTAATTAAAATGTATTTTCTTTTTTTATGCGTAAAATCAAAATACATCACTTTAATGAGTTCATCATATTTTAGTTATGTCATTATTTGTGGTTAAGGTGATGGTGCAAATGATGTGAACATGATCCAAGCAGCAGATATTGGGATCGGGATCTCGGGTCAGGAGGGAATGCAGGTCTGACTGGAGGTCCTAACCTGTGCAAATGTTAAAAATTCTTCTTCTGTCTGTGCTGTGAACGTCATTTGACGGCTCTCTTCCTCTCTGCAGGCAGTCATGGCGAGCGATTTCGCCATATCTCGCTTCAAGCACCTGAAGAAGCTCCTCCTGGTGCACGGACACTGGTGCTACACCCGTCTGGCCAACATGATCATCTACTTCTTCTATAAGAATGTGGTGAGTCCTGGATCTTCTTCAGTGTCCTGTTTCCTGATTGGATGTACTGCTTAGATTCTCCATTCATCTGCAGTCCCACCTGTTTCTCAGGCCTACGTGAACCTGCTGTTCTGGTATCAGTTCTTCTGCGGCTTCTCCGGCACAACCATGATCGACTACTGGCTGTTGATATTTTTCAACCTGTTCTTCACCTCGGTGCCGCCGATCATGTACGGAATAATGGACAGAGACGTATCTGCAGAGGTCTTGATGGGACTCCCTGAGCTCTACAGGACCGGACAGGGTGCTGGGGTCAGTGATGTAACCATGAAGTGGAGTTAAACTTAGTACAAACTCCCAAAATCAAAGTCAAAGCCTCAATTCATTTACATAAAAAAATGGAAAAGTTCTTAAAAAACAGACAGCACTGTAACAACCCCCAGTATTGGATTAATATAGTTAATTTAATAATAGTAAAACTACAACATAACTTCCACTGGGCTCACCACTCACAGGAAGGCTCACAGTATGGTGCAGTGTGATTTGGGTGACAGTTGTGGAGACTGCTGTGCCTGTGACCCAGCAATGGATGATAGAAAAAGACTTTTGCTTAGTTATTTGTCCTTTTTTTCTTCATCCAAAATGTGTTTGACGTCATAGGAGTACAACTTCCTCACTTTCTGGATTTCCATCTTGGATGCCTTCTATCAGAGCCTGGTGTGCTTCTTCATCCCGTACCTGGTGAGGGAGACATCTTCACATTGTAAAACTGGGGCTCTACTATGATCTTCTCTCTCCATTATTCAACGCTGAAGTTTCCCTCTCCCTCAGGTCTATGTGGATTCAGATGTTGGTCTTTTTACATTTGGAACACCTTTGAACACAGTTGCTCTTTTCACCATCCTGTTGCATTTGTCGATAGAGATCAAATCTTGGGTGAGTGCAAGATATAAAATGTTACCATCAACCTGTGACTTTTTTTTGCTCTGTAGTTTTTTTTGTATCGTTATACTGACTGTTCTGTGAATAGTCGAGTCGCTGACGCTGCCCCATTATTGTGTGACAGACGGTGGTTCACTGGATCATCCAGGTGGGGAGTGTGCTCCTCTACTTCGGTGTAACACTGGCCTACAGCGCAATCTGCATCACCTGTAATCCTCCATCCAACCCATACTGGATCCTACAGAGACAGATGGCCGACCCCATGTTCTATCTTATCTGCATCATCACAACTGTGGTGGCCCTGCTGCCGAGGTACGATCAGTGGAAACACCCCAGAGTCTAACTCAGTATGGATAAGTCACACACTGTGGGCTGATTGTGCCTCTAATTTCTCATGATTAGCTAATCTTGGCAGACAAAGACAGAAATCAGGAGCGTCCTGGTGTCAAGATGACCTGAGCCTGTCTGTGATCAAGCTGTTATGACAAATGTTTTGATTTTAAAAAATGGATAAAAAAATAAAGCCATAGGAGAAATAGTTAGAGGTTTGCTAAATGCACAAATCCTAATATAAAACTGTTCACACACGTATGTATGTTATATGTATTTTTCTATATTTTCTGCTGTTCTTTTGTTTCGAAATTGAGATATTCACATTTGCAAATGAAATAATGAACTTTGTCGATTTAGACAAGGTCATACACAGCATAAAATTGGTTAATACATGGTGGACTATTGGGTCTTAAAGACGCTAAGGTTCTCCTTAGGGGTGACTGGGATGGACAGTATCAGGATTGAGGTGATTAGAGGGACAACACAGACAGGAAGGTTTGGAGAAAAAGCTAGAGAAGACAGATTGAGATGGTTTGGACATGTTCAGTGAAGGGACAGTGGATACAATGGTAGAAGAATGATCCTAGAGATGGAGCAAAGACCAAAAAGGAGATCGATGGTTTCAGTGAGAGAGGACATGGAGGTAGTTGGGGTTAGAGTAGAAGATACAGAGGACAGGGTGAGATGGAAATTGTTGAAGAAGAAGATGGTGTACGGCTGGCCAACAGCGCATCCCTGCGTTCCACATGCTGATTGACTCAGTCATCATTGCATCTCCTCTTTCCTGTCGCCCACTCCCCCGTTTACTCTGTGTCGCAAAATTTTAACATAGATGAAAATGAAAGAAAAATGTTACAACTTGCATATATTTTAGCGGCATCTTAACTACACACTCTTAGCCTTATTTCCTGTTAGACCACAGTGAGACGCATGTGGATGTTGTGCAGTGAACCTACATCTCTGTGTTGTTTCTGGATCCTATTGTTGCCATGCCAAAACACCCTCAGGAAGTTTGGAGCAGGAAGCTAACCTACATACCATCTGTCATTAATTAACAGCTTTGGTATTCGTTTGACATATGCTCTGCACCTGTGTTTCTGTGTAAAAATAAACCTCTTGCAGAGCACATGTCATCGTCATGAATTGGCACATGTTGTGTTTGACTATTTTTAACTGGTGAAGCCACTCTGTGGTGAATTTCCTGAAATGAAAAGTGTAGCCTTTTTTTATATCAAGTGAAGACTAAGTAACCAACTAAAATAAGGATATAAACAGTCTAAAAGAGGTCAGTAGGGTTTCATCATGCAATTAAATTAATTATAGGGAAGCTTGATTATTTTGTTACTTAACTAACTAACCAGTTATTCCAGAGTAGTTACTATATAGTCTGAGTTGTTGGTTGAGATCCAAGATATGGGTAAGTTCATCATAAATGTATCATCATAATATTATCAGCCCGATATTAGCATGTTATGGAAAATCTGTAAGAATTTTCATCAGTTTTTGGTCTGATAATTGCAACCAAATAATGCAAACTAAGAATAATTTGGGGGAAACTGATGTATGTTCAAGTGAAAGCCACTAGATGGCAGCATTGTAGATCATTAAATTAATGTTAATGCAGTGTGTTGTACAGCTAAATAAGTCTGATTAGGAAATCAAGAGTTCGGAGTTTGAAGTTTTAGTTACGCTACTGCTGAAATTAATATTTTTGAAGCATTTCCAAAATATATTTATCCAAATAATACCATTAGCATCATTTTGACCCATGCCCAGCGTTGACGTATGTAGATGTTCCACAGCACAGACTGTTTTTTTTTTTGGTTTTTTTGGGTTTTTTTGTGAGAAAACGTAGACCGTGAACGTCAGGAATGACTGCACTGCAGCTGCTTTCTTTGTTTCTGTGGCTAATGCTGCTGAAAGTGCTGATATTTAGAGGGAATGCTCTGATTTACATCAAAGCGCTGCATATTTTTCTCTGGCCTACTTTCTCACCAGCATGCTGTCTCCCTCAGGTACATGTTTCACGTGATAAAGAACTCTATCGCCCCCTCACCACTTATACAAGCCAGGCTTCTGGACCGGCTGGACCCTCTCTCCAGAGACCAGCGCATCAAGGAGTGGAGGAGTTTTAGGGGTGGAGGGCATATGGAAGGTTCCAGGTCCTCTACGCCACCCTCGTCAGCGCTGGAGAACCCTGTGGAAATGTATTCCAAGTCTAACGGCTCCTATGACCTAATGGAAGATGAGTTTGTACTGAATGTCATTACAGAAAACCATCTGAGACACAATGACACGGCAACCTGAAGGGCAACAGCAGCGTGAAACTGATTATTTATTCTGAAAACTGTAAATACTCTGAACTGGCTCCGAAGTGGTTAGTTCCCACGCTGTGTAGAGCTACGTGTCATTTCCTGGGGGTTGATATGTTGAGAGATCTTCTGTTTCATTTGTGACAAATTTTTGATAAAGGTGATTGAGTTAATTTGGTATAAAAATGTACAACAAACTGCACAACTGTGTTTACCTCCTGTATCTTTGCTCCTGAGTCTTCAGAGTAGAGTGTCCCAATAAGCCTAGAACCCCAACCAACTGAGAACTAAACGTAATTTTCCAGAATAATGCTCAGCTGCAGTATTATCAAACATTAATATTGGGACAAGGACAAAGGCATCGGTTGTTTAAGGCTAACCTTTAAAAGATGGTGGATAAATACTGACATGACCAGCATAATAAACAGTATTTTTTGAATATAAGGATAAATGTTAAGCCACTGTGTGTAACAACTCTTTATCACACAAGGTCTCCAAGTGGTGAAAACGTTTTGAAGGCTTTTTACCTCATTAGAGAGCCATTTGTCACGTTTTATGCAGCGCAGGCTCGGTGCAGGGAAAGTTGCAATTTCCTTCTTCCAAGCCTGACTCCTGGAATTGTCTCTTACATACAAATAATCAAAATCATTCATTCCTACTGTGTGAAGAGAGTCAGCTAAGGTGAAGGAAAAGGTTTACAGGACCATTGTGAGTCCAGCCATGATGGATGGATTAGAGACACTAGGAATAGGTAGAAGACAGGAGACAGCTGGAGGTGGAGGAGTTAAAGATGCTCAGGTCCTCTTTAGGAGAGACAAGGATGGACAGGATCAGGAATGAGGTGACTAGAAGGACAACAGACAGGAAGGTTTGGAGAAAAAGCTAGAGAAGACAGATTTAGATGGTTTGGACATGTTCAGAGGAGGGATTATATTGGAAGAGGAATGATCCTAGAGATGGAGCTACCAGGTAGGAGACAAAGAGGAGATTGATGGGAGCAGTGATTGGGGGCATGGAGATAGTTGGAGTTACAGGAGACAGGGGACAGGGTTTGATGGAAGTTGTTGACTCACTGAGGCAACACCTGAAAAAAGGGACAAGCTGAAAGGACTACTGTACAGCACCAATACCAATTGCCCCATGGACCAGTATTGGTCAGCAGCCCAGCGGTTGGTGACCACTGGACTAAAGATGAGCTGTCAGGCTGTGTGAATGATGATGTGCAGAGTCCTTATAATGAAAGCTACATTATTATATGTGTACATGTTCTCTTGCTTACGTCACACTGAAAAGACTGACTTTTCCTATTGTTATGAGGATATTTTGACCTTGGAAGAAACTCTGCAGATTCTAACTTTATCTGTTGGTTAGCTTAGATTTAAAAGTCGAATTAGAATTAGTGTTGGTTTAGTGATCTGTCATCTGCATCCTGTGACTAAGGCACGGGTAATGTAGAGATTGTAAATGGCTGTAGGTCTACAACTCTGTATTTCTGTGTGTCTGTTTATATTTGTCTGAATGACTGTTGGATCCAACACCACACAACTAAAATGTTAATATAGAGAAAAGGGTTCCTGAGATGAGCACGGTCTGGTAGTTTTCTAGTGGAAATGGAGTGTGCACACTTGCTGAAAGGGCTGACTTATCATCGGAATAGGCCTGCTGCATTATACAGCTCTGCTTACGTAACGTCCCACTGTGTCCTCTTAAAACAATGCCGCCCTCTAGTGTTCTTAAATGGCAGCTGCAGGAAGGTCAAACGGGACAAATAATAGTAATAACAATAAAACGCCAAACGTCGAAGTTAATGCAATACCTCAGAGGTAAATGTGATTTCATAACTTAAAACACATGTTAGAAAGGCAAATTTTGGTCGCATCCAATTTGTGCTGTCAAGAGGAATCAGGCGAATATACACAATATACGGTGAACTAACGCGATAAATCTTAAAAATATGTTGTAAGTCACGATAGTTGTTTAAATATATTACTGTGTTGTCTGTTGATGCTGTTATACGTTTTGTTTTTACATTGTGAGTAGATAATGCAGTGAAAGCTACACTTGGGTTGCAATATATTTTAGCAACTTTGACTTTAACTACAAAAATGATGTCCTCAAATCAATTTTTGCTTTTCGTCGGTGTTTCTAGTGAAAGTTGACAAACTTCGATAGATTTATGAATTATTTTACCATCGTTTGACCATTTTTTTTATTAAACTCTAAACGACTGCTAACAGAGTGCTAATAGCAACTTCCGCCAATGAACCACCGGTAGCCTTGCGTTGCGTTTACATTTCAAACTTCGAACGATTTTAATATGAAAAACATTTAGTTCTTTTAATTTTACACAGCAAAGAATAATCACACTTTTGCCATGTTTTAAATCCACTTTTAATAGAAAGTACAACAAATACAAACACAAATACATTTTACATTCTTATAAAAACAGTCACAGTATCAAGAATGGAGATACTATTTAATAATGGAAACCAGATAAAAAAAGAAATAACAAAAGCTAGTGTCTGGAAGGTTTACAGCCTTATATTTGAAAGCAGCTGAGTGACTCAGCTTTTCAGAATAACTTGAGTTTTTATTTAAAGTTTCACATGACGTCATCACTGTTGAAGCAGTGGACAGAAACTCTGTTAAATGAAAATAGATATAGAGGCAGTTTGTTTTTTCAATAAAACTACAACAATACAATGGAAGTGACTCGGCTAAAATGACTATGCTCTGTCAGTGAAGAAGAAAAGAGAAATCTAGTCAGCCTTAGACGAAACAAATATTGGCAGGTAGAAACTGTATGCAATTTTGCGATATTTATAGGATGATTGGACATGTTTTTGGCTTTGTACATTGACATCACGTTTGTACATCTTTGTAATCATCTTTGTAGTTATGTCATTGGTGCTTCATGAGACTAACCAATCAGATATTAATCCAAACTAAATACTGAAAAAAAACTCTGTAAAAAAATGAAATTCATCATAAGTTAGGACAAATATTTATGGTATTTCGCAGAGGAGGGCTGAACTCACAAATGGTCAGACAGTGTGCCAGATTTCTCCAGCTCTACCAGGTCGGCATCATATCAGGGAACCAAATGCGACCCAGATGTTTGGACACTTCACTGTGGATCTGCTCCATGTTGTAGCTGCTGTCTGGGATCAGCACCTCCTCCATGATTGACAGCTGAGTCAGCCTGCCACCACACATCTTCACAAACTCCACAAAGCCACTGCAGGTCACTTCACACTCGCCCAGGCCGATGGCGGTCAAGCTCTTGCATCGTTCCGCAATGCGAATCAACTCCTCGTCCAGGGGCTCTAGACCATTGGCGCACACCACCAGCTCCACCAGACGGGGGCAGTTGAGTCCGATACGGCCCAGCATGTCTTTGCTAACTGCCCTGCCAAAGTATAGGTGGGTGACAGGTGTCTCCTCACGGAAGAAAGGTTCGAACTCCTCTTCGTAGAGAAAGAAGTACATGACGATATTCACTTTGGGCGAGTGTCGAACCAAGGCCTCCCAGCTGCTCTTTTTGATGGTGTGAAAGTGTGTCTGACCGGGATTTTCACTCACAACGTCAATGCGTAAGTGCTCAAGGTTTACATGTTTTTCTGATGAAAGTGCAAGAAGGAGCTCGTCACTCAGGAGGTGGTAGTTCAATGCCAGCTCTCTTAAACCATGGCATTGGTCTGCCACACATAGAATCCCTATGGAAAGAACAGAAATATCTTGTTGAGGAAATTGCAGCATCATAATGCAGCTGATTTAAAATAATAGGAATTTATTTTATTTATTAGTTCCCCCTTATTTAATAAACCCTGATATTGTCCAGACACTCATTCTCTGATTCCATCAACCGATGCTATTATAGACCTGTGAGATTAATTAAATGAGCTACGATGCTGCCATCTAGTGGCGTTTCCTTGAATATACAGCCGGTTGTCCCCATAACTATTTTAGAGCACACATTTTTTGGTCAAACCCAGACGTTACGTTATCAGTTTTCATTATCTAAAGAAAAAAGAAAACACATCTTATGTATATTACATAACATGCTAATATTTGGCTTATTATTTATGTTATGTATGTATTTATGAGCCTGCAGTGTTTTAGTTGTAGCTGTGGAATTGACATTACTGGTCTATGGTTTCTTCTACTTTTCCCTCTTGTGCACTTTGGGACACAATAACAAAACAAAAAAAGTATAATGACCTGCAGGGGAGACATGAGGACAGCTGCTCATCTTCAGCAACTTAAGTGTGTCACTGTTGTTGGCAACCAGCACCTTTAAGGAAGGGTCATCCACCGGAGTGTCATCAATCTTGATAGAGGAGAGGGACTTGGAGTTGACAAACACCACCGTCAGTGCAGACACAAAGTGCGACTGAGGACGAGAGGGACAGGGCAAACCAGGACACTGTTACATATGTGTGTGCCCTAAAATCTTTTTTGGATAAACTTCTGTATGTTTAAGTGAATGTCACTAGATGGCAGAAATGCGGCTTATTTAATTAATTTCTTACATGCTATGGTTTGTACAGATAGATAAGTGCCATAGAAGTATTAAGATATATATATGTATATATATACGCATATATATATATATATACATATATATGTTTAACTGTAAACCTCAAGCAGGGCTGGAGTAACACTATCCGAGGCCTGAGGCTAGTAACCAGGATGAGGCCCCTCATGTCGTGTCCCAATCATGGCAGGTGCACTGAAACAAGTCCCTTCGGAAGCCAAATATTTTTTCATCTTTATGTTGATTGTATATCAACATTAATATGAAAAAAAAGAAATGTTTCAGTTGTTCTGAAGTATTTTCCTACCCATAATATTTTCCTACCCTGTGTTTTAAAGGTGGTAGCATATTTTGGTAGATGTTTACACCCAGAATGTTTATCTGACACCTTCAATAGAAAGGTTAGGTAGATATTATGGGTTGAGTAAAATCAGTATAACTTGCAACTGGAGCCCCCTGGTGGTGAGGCCTTTGGCTCATTCTGTTAATCCGGCCTTGTTTGTATCAGTACGTTTTGTTGATTGTATATCAACATTAATATGAAAAAAAGAAATGTTTCAGTTTTTCTGAAGTATTTTCCTGCCCATAATATTTTCCTACCCTCTGTTTTAATGGTGGTAGCATATTTTTGTAGATGTTAAATACCCATCACATCTATTTAACATCTTTAAAAGAAAGAACAGGTAGATATTATGGCCGTTTGAAGTTAGAAATTAGTATAAGTACACTTCTTTCACTAAATGTAGTCTAATGACAACCCCAATTTAGCCCCCCCCAGTGGCGAGGCTGAGGACTGCACCCCCTTAGGCACATCCTGATAATACGGCCTTGACCTCAAATAACAGTCAATATATACCGTTTAGTATATGGTGGATGTTACCAAACTATTTGTGTAACTTATAACCAGAGTGTTGACAGGTGCACCTAAACAGCAGCTGCCTTTTACCTGAGACACATCCATGAAGCTGGGTCGTGCTGTAGAAATCAGCCCCAGGGTTTTAATGGTACAGTTCACCAGCTGGGAGAGAATGTCACATGCCGCCTCTGCAGATTCTATGCAGCTGTCCACCTGATTTACCAGAGAGTGAGTCACTGTTCACATTCAGCAAAAACAGGCAGAAATAAAAATATGGAAAGATGGAGGTGTTAGAGTCATTTCAGCCTGGACGTGTTAAATCTGTTGATCATAACCCATCTGAGGTGTCATGGTTAATTCTGTGGCAGATGGTTTGGATTAAGGAGGTCGCACGTTGTTTTTTTTTTTTCCAGGTGCTGCGTTGCAAAATTAGAGGAGGAGGCCAAAGAAAGTGAAATATGAGGAGGACGAGGTGACAGCAGCAGAGTTTTACCTTAAAGCTAACGTACTGCAGGTGCTGGGCGTGCTTCTTGATGATCTGCTGAATAAGGTCAGGGTGAGTGGAGCGCAGGTATGAAGTGGCCGGCTGGTTTAGCTCAAACTCGAACCTCCTCCACAGGTCAGGGGTGTGAAAGACGTCGTTCCAGCGACGGCACACAGACGATGCTTTGGCCCGGTCTATCAGGGACAGATGCTGGAATATCTGCAGGACCACGTGGTGGGGTAGGTTCCCCCAGTCTTCAGTATAGGACTGGGCACAGCTAGACGCAGCCTTCTTCTGTCTGGTAGCCCGTTTCTCGTGGGCAGGGAAGGTCGGGCACTTAGACTGGAGACCTGTCTGTCCTCGCTTCATGGTCAAAATGGTCAGCTCACTGCGGAATTAAAAATTAGAGTTATGAATTAACTGCAGCAATAACAGTGTTCTCATGATCCATCTGCAGCAAATTAAGAATTTTTTTTTACAAATGTGAAGGTAAACTTTTATTTTGGTGTTTAACTAATTGCATTGTTCTATCATTGTGTCAGTGCTTCTCAACTGGTCTGGTTTCAGGATCATCAGCATAACCTCTTAATGACACCTTTTTATGACTGTGAATCAAAAAAATTATTATTATATAACATAATCGTAACACTTCAGTAACTGCAGTCTTAAGCTTATTCAGTAACTTGTCCAGGCAATAAAAAAATGTATAAGAAAAAGCTCTTAAAAAATAGTGTATTTAGCATTTTTATTGCCCCAACAAAGGTCCACATCCCACTTTTGGGTTGCGAGCCACCAGTTGAGAATCACTGCATCATATGACATAATCATTTCTATTTTAAAGAAAACTAAATAGTGGTATTTATTATCCGGAACAGTTAAAACATGTACATCTGAGTGTTTTGTATGGAAATCTAACATTATCCAGTGACACTTCTTTTTACCAAAGAAACTTTTTTTTTTTTCTTAATTTAACATTTACTATTGGTTTTGAAAAAACTTTAAACTTTCTGCAATGCAAATCCTTCTTCGTGTTAGGTAAATTACCTGAACTGCAGTAAAACAAAAGGCAATATTTAATTATTTAACAGTTTTGATCAATGGTCAAATGTTGGACTTAAATAATTATAAAACAGTGAAAAACTCACCCCTAGAGGCTGTTAGAGCAACTCTGATGAAAATAAATGCTGAAGCCTTATTTCTTTGTTATCCCCCGCTCGTCTCAAGGCGATATTGCGCTGAAGCTCGTTATATACTGCTGCAGTCTATTTGCATGCATGAATCACTGATCTCAAACCCCCGTCGTCACCATGTCATTATTTGAGAAATGAGGTTCATAAATGCTGATTGGCCATTTCCTCAGCATCAAACTCCTAATCTGATTCTGGGTGACACTCGGTTGTTATAAAAAATATATATATATGACAAACAAACTGCATAGGCACATGCCCAGTAGAAAAAAAGTTTAGTGAGTCATCCTAAAAATCAACCAAACCAAAAGTAAGTCATTGGCCATAAAATAAATCACATTTTTTTCTTGCTCTCTAATTATTTTCTTTTTTGATGCACTTCCACAAGAAATGTCCTATTTCTATTTGAAACTGTGTGTTTTTATTCTCTTTTAAAGATAAAACCTTGTTGTAATGAGTAAATACGGTTGAGTAAAGAACATGTGTAAAACTGAGGTCCGGGGGCCAAATCTGGCCTACAGTCTAATTACATGTGGTCCACCAGATCATTTTTTTTCAATGGTTGCCATAGTGAGTCAACATTTTACATCTCCGTCTGTCCTCTGTATCGTCTCCTCCAACTCAACAATTACCTCTTTGTCTCCTACCTGGTAGCTCCATCGCTAGGATCATTCTTCTACCGATGTGTCCACCGTCCCTCCTCTGAACATGTCCATACCAATTCAATCTGTCTTCTCTAGCTATTTCTCTAAACCTTCCTGTCTGTGTTGTCCCTCTAATCGCCTCAGTCCTTATCCTGTCCATCCTTGTCTTTCCTCAAGAGAATCTCAGCATCTTTAACTCCTCCACCTCCAGCAACTTCTGTCTTCTGCCTATTGCTAGTGTCTCTAATCCATCCATCATAAACCCCATATACAGGCAGGATTAATAGCATAAGCTGCATACGCTGCATATGTTGTAGCACAAACATTATTTTGGTGTTGGCCTGTGATCAAAGTTATAGATTAAAAGAGAACTGGGAGCAGCAGTGGTAGCACCAAAGGGAGCAGGACTCGGTCCACAAGGTTTCAGGTTGGAATCCACCGGCTGCCAGGTTAACATTGCTCTGTGCATAGCACCATCCCGACCCACATAACTTCCAGTGGGTCAATTTCTCAATATAAATTAAATGTGGACCAGTTTTTGAGTTTGGCCCAGTGTAAATTTGAGTTGAACAACACTGAATTATATCAAAGTTACTGAAAAAACACACACACACACACACCAATCATACACACACACACACACTGTCAACATCACTCTGTCATGCTGGAGCTCTGAAGCAGTGGAGATCACTTCACTGACATGCACGCAAAGCTATAAAAACAAAACTCACACAAGAACCCCAATAATACTCACACGAAGCAGTTGAAGGCACCGACCTGTCAGAGCCTGTTGTGCTGGAGACATGGCTGAGGAAAGGCAGACTGGTCGGGGCTGATGTATCCTCTCAGCTTTAGCCGCAGCTCAGCTGGCTCTGGTACACGTGAGTGCAGGAAAACATGGAACTGCAGTGTAGTCTCATCACTGCAGCCGGGATCTAAATAGAGGACGAGTGAAACGTAATACAGAGAAACATTCACTGAGCAAACATGGCGTCCACACTGAACAAATGTCAGATTTAATTTAATTGATTACCTCTCTTTTACTTTGCTTTAGTTTGTTTTTGTTCGTCTGGTCAATTGTGGGTGTGCAGAGATACAGGATACTCAGTGCACACCCACTCAGAAAGTAGGTCACCGTGTCATCCTCAGTGTGTCCATGTGTGCATTTGTTTATTGTAACCTTAGCAGCTGTGTAGTTTAGCTGCTTATACTTGCCTTAGTTATATTGTGTTGCTTCTTGTTTGAACCCTACTGAAGCGAACTGGAACCAAATAATCTATATTAATGTATTTCTAGCTGTCTACAGTAAATAACCTTCAAGTTTTATTGTCTTACAGACTGCAGAATAGTGTAAAAATACCTTGTGTGGATGGAAGGATAAGTGGATAGATAGATTCTCAGTTATTTTGGTTATGATAAAGGTTATTGTTAGACAACTGGACATTAAGTTATTTTTAGAAAACATTTCTATTTAATGCTTTGATTCGGCTTTTCTACCAACAGTTAGGAATGAAGAAGCCTCTTGGATGAGAGGTGAAATGTTTTCTTAAATAAAACTAAAGAAACATAAAAGTGTACTATTGCTGTAATGATAATTCTTGAATGATAACAAGCCTTCAGTCACAAGATGGCAGCAAACACGCACAGTGTTTTGTACAGATTAAAAAATTACACATTTTATCAGATTCTTAAGTATGGACTGTGTGTGTGTGATCACATTTCTGTTATGATGACCAGGAGAGTAAAAAGAATCACGCTCCCTTTTGTTATCTTCTTGTTATGTAGCGTGGTTTCTCGTTTAACTTGTTTGTAACTGAACCCTACTTAAGGAACGGAAACCAAGTAATCTTTTATATGGCCACTGTATCTGCTTGGAGCTATCTTAAACAACCCAAATTCGTTGACTTACAGGCTGCGTTAGTGAGTTTTCTCCTACAATTAAATCCCAATTGAGTACAGTATGTTAATGTAAGGCCAGACATGGTTGTGGCTGAGGCTTTACAGGGCCTTGTTAAACAACTGGAGGAAAGTGTCAGGAGTAATTTGTGATAGAAGAGACTCAGCTAAGGTGAAGGAAAAGGTTTACAGGACAGTTGTGAGACCAGCCATGATGGATGGATTGGAGACACTAGCAATACACAGAAGACAGGAGGCAGAGCTGGTGGTGGTGAAGTTAAAGATGCTGAGATTCTCTTTTGGGGATGGACAGGATGAGGAATGAGGTGATTAGAGGGACAACACAGACAGGAAGGTTTGTAAAAAAAGTTAGAGAAGACAGATTGAGTTGGTTTGGACATGTCCAGAGGAGGGACAGTGTTTATGTTGTTGGAAGAATGCTAGAGATGGAGCTACAATGTAAGAGACGAAGAGGAGATTGATGGATACAGTGAGGGAGGACATGGAGGTAGTTGGAGTTATACGATACACAGGACGGGTGAGGTGGAAATTGTTGACTCACTGTGGCAACCACTGAAAAAAGGGACAAGCCACAAGGAAAAGAAGAAGACGCTTACAGCGCCTTGTAAGACCTGTACGGGGGCGCCTTAACCCATGACTACGCATTGTCTGTGACGCCATTCATATCTCCGCCCCTTTGAGGACAAACCGTCAGTCACGTCGGCGTGAGATGCTAAACAAAACAGGCTGCCCTTTAGTTGAATTTGATGTCGACAGCGGTCGGCGGGCTCGTAGTCCGTCAGGCGCCTGTATTTCCGATTTTTAGGAGGAACAATGTTGGAAAAGGACGAAACGGAAGTTTCAAACTCAGAGGTAGAACATGCTAATTAGCCTGTTAGCTCCTTTGAGCCTCTAGGTGTAAAAGTCTCCCCCGACTGCTTTGACCGAGCTGCTGCTGGATTCCTCCAAGTAAAGGTAATAAATATATAAAATATAATTTCATTGGTGTTGAACGTATTCTTCAGTAACTGTATATTTAATATTAATCTCCGAGCCTCCAAACAAGCTTAGTCCTAGGTTGAATCGGAAGTAAATGAGAGAGCAACTGGGATCCACAGGTCGACACATCTGGGAATTCGTTAAAATTAGTCTGTTCAAAGTCTGCGCCTTTACAGCCCACAAAACTGATTTTCTACACTCGGGGCGAATTTATCCATTGGTTTATTTTTAACTTTACTGTCTAACAAGCAAAATAACTTTAGTTGGAAGATAATGATGAAGTTTGATGAAGTGATCATGTATTTTTGATGCTTTCAAGTGTCAGCCACGTTGGCATCCGCTGATGTTGACAGGAATAATTTAGTTTAGTTCAGTATTTTGTGAGTAAAATATTCAACTTATTTCCTCCTTGTTTGTTCACTGTTAAGGTTTCTGTAAACCCTTAAAAACAGTTGTAAAACATCGTGTCAGTAAAAGTTTTCAGAGCTGGTGGGAACTTTTGCTTTACCTGAAGGGAAATAATATTATGGTTTAGGTTTTATTTCTGGAGTTTTTTTCCTCCACATCCAGAATTTCATATCATAATCTCTGTAAACATTCATAGACATTGGTGATTGATGGTCTCTACACATTATTTGTTGTATTTGTTTTTATTTTTGTTATCATCCAATCTCACTTTCTTAGTAAAGTAAATCCTTGTTTGTGTTTTGATGGTCAGGGTCAGTTCCTAGGACAGCTGTTATGATTTTTGATAAGTAAAACATGTTCGGGCAAATTTCCCAATCATTTCTCAAACTGTTTTTGTCTTTTTCTACATTTGTTTTGGTCAGACTTTGAACTCTGTAACAATTTTTGATTAGGTTTCTTGATCTTTAAAAACTATTGAAGTAATCCATTCTGAAATGAGGATGTAGTGCGAGGAAATGGATGAATAAATACCAAAAAATATATAAGGTTTATTGAATAAGGAAGGTCTCAAAGGTTAAAAGATGCATTTTATGGTAAAAAGAAATCGATCAGAATAATTCCAGATTTTATCGAGAAATTTGGTTAAATCACCTCTTGTCATTGTTTGTAAAGTAATGTTATTAACCCGATTGTTGTTGCGTAAAAGCTTTGGGATGCATTCGGTAATGTTGGCACGGTAATTTTTTTTATTTTTTTATTTAAAGATACAACCATGGCACGGGAAGTGTATTCAGTGACCCTCGGGGTGGACGGAATGACATGTCAGTCTTGTGTCCAGTCTATAGAGCAGCGCATCGGCTCTATACCAGGGGTGATGCACATAAAGGTAAATGCTGTCATAGCAAATGTATGACATTTACATTTTCTTCATTCTTTATTCAAGGTTCTGTTCTTACTGCTTGATGGATGGATAGATAGATAGATGGTGGAGGTTAGTAGATAAGTAGGTTAGAATAACAATAGGTTAATGTTAGTAGTGTTAGCAGATAAGTAGGTAAAGGTTATCGCTGTTTGTGGTCTTATTATTCACACTTTCAATTAATATTGTTATTGTATTTCATAATAATAATGACACTATTACTACTGAGTTACAGAGTGAAGCTATGTTGTATTATCTTACTGTGTATCCTAAACTTGAGCATACTGCATACACATGTACATATATATCCAACATTAATTGCTGACTTAAATGGATTATTCACATTGTGACTTCTATTTATAGAAAAAGAGGATCTGAAATTTTACATGTCAGATCAATTCAGTCTGTTGTTTAACAGGAAAAAGTACAGATGTGTAAAACCACTTATATTAGGTTCTGCCCTTTGCCCATAATGTAATGCACTTTGATTAAGTCTGGCTAATCCAATTCATTGTGACTGACGTGAGCCGTTGGAAACACATGAATTGGGGCCTGTGGTCTTGTTTGTGGTATGTTTACCCCCCAGGCTATGGTAAAATTAGAGGATAATTTAATAGTTTGTTGCTGATTGAGCTTTGACCTTTGCAGGGTTTGGACAATGGCTGAAAATGCAGTTTATACCAATAAGTTAAGGCCTGTAAGTCTGTGTCCCTTCATGGTAATTTGAAAAGACAAATCTGGTTGGAGTGGATTGAATTCACTTTTTATAATTCTCATTGAAAAGTCTTTTTTTCTATTTTGCCCAGATTGTAGTTTGTAAATCAAAGCCCAGTCTGGTGATCCCTTAAGTTTGTCACATGCCTTGTCTTTGGTATTTTAGCGGAAGGGGAAATGAGGGGGGAGTGGGGGCAGGGCCACTCATGCTGACTATACTTGCATCTATCTTTCTGCCTGTCCGCTGTTTTACTAAAAATAATTTGTAATTTTCAGCATGTTTGTTTAATAGTATAATCCACTGGTGTCAAACTTAGGCCTGGGGGGCCAAATCTGGCCTGCATTGCAACAATATGCTGAAAATCTGGAAATGCTACAGATGAAGGCAAATACTCATTTATGTTTTATTTCTTTATAATACTTTTTATTTTTGGGGCCATATCTTGCTGGGAGCCCCAAGAGTCTCTCACACTGTCCCTGCATTCAATATCTGCAGAAGGGGAAATATTTACAGTTTAGTTTGATCAATAATATAATATAATATTCAGTTTCGCCTGCGACTTCATGCCAGTTTATTCATTGTTGTCCACCGTGAGATTGAGTTTGACAGCCCTGGTATAATCAGTTGGAGAATCTTGTTTTCCATATTAAAAGTTCAGATGAATAAGCTTTATTTTTGTTAGAAATCAGTTTGTCATTTGACTTTTCTCTGCTCTCTCAGGTGTCTTTAGAGCAGAAAACAGCCACAGTCATGTATGACCACAGTCAACAAAGACCTGAGTCTCTGTCAGCGGCCATCGAGGACATGGGCTTTGAGTCCAGTCCATCACAGTCCATAGCAGCAACACCGGTCTCCACAGACACCCACCTGATACCGACTTCAGGACTGACACATTTAGCCCAAATGGAGGCTTTAACGAAGCTCTCACAGGTGAAGGGAGTCCTGGATGTCAGCAGCACCACGGGGGAGACTAATCTCTCCGTCACCTTTATCCCCGTCCTCACTTCATTATCGCAGTTAGTGGAGTTGGTGGCCAGTTTCTCAACACCCAACCCGACTGATCAGAAAACCCCAAACATGCAGCACCCTCAAGAGAACGGAGTAGACGTGTCCGTCCTGAAGATGAGCATCGAAGGAATGACGTGCCACTCCTGCACCAGCACCATCGAAGGGAAGATCGGGAAACTGAAAGGGATTGAAAGGATCAAAGGTGATGTCAATAGAAAATGTTGTAACACGATCGCTGAGCATTTCATGTGGAGATGCACGTTTCGCAGGTTAAAGGTGTCACCAGTGTCCTCGTGCCTGCTGAGTCAACACGCTCCACCAGCACATGGTGGATTTAAACCATGACTCATGAAATCCTTTTGTTGGCAGTGTTACAAGGTGGAATGTGAACACAGAACAAAGCTGTGTTGTTGTGTAAAGGTTTACTGGAAACAGTGTCTTGTTTATTCAAGATCTAAATGAAACTCTTCTTCTTCTTTCTTTTCCTTTCGGCTTGTCCCTTTTTTCAGGGGTTACCACGAGTTGATAGCGAGTCAACAATTTCCAACTCACCATGTCCTCTGTATCCTCATCTCTAACTCCAACTCTATGTTCTCCTTCACTGCATCCATCAATCTTCTCTTTGTCTCCTACCCGTTAGCTCCATCTCTAGCATTCTTCTACCAATATTACCACTGTCCCTTTGAATTAATATGTTGAAGGTTAGCATATGCAGGGGTATTAGATGTTGACTGTTGAAGACCCCCACTCCAGTGATGGTACACTACCATTCTATCTATCTACATTTCTGTTTATTTTTTTTTGTAAGAAAATCTTTTTTTTCCTATTGAAGATAACTAGTCAGAAATTAAGCAGCAAAGATCTGTGACCCACTGACACTGCTCTGTGACCCACTTTTGGTTTGCAAGCCCCCAGTTGTCACTAATCACTAATCTATAACGTCTTGAGTAACATTGTTTCTATTACTGTCATGTTATAAATGTGTCATTCTTATTCTTTCTCCCACAGTTGTGTTGGAGTCTCAGGAAGCTACCATCATGTACCTGCCTTACCTCATCACTGTCCAAAATATCATAGACCAGATTGCTGTGGTCGGCTTCAAGGCTGTCGTCAAATCCAAGCCTCACCCTGTTCACTTTTCCCATAAAGAAATTGAACCGTTCCCCGATTCACAGAAGACCTCAGAGACGGCCGAAGAGACTGCAGAGGACATTTTTGTAGACTTAACACTTGTCATGCTCAGGGTCAAAGGCATGCACTGCCGTTCCTGCGTGGTCAATATCCAGGACAACATCTCCAAGCTGCCCGGGGTCTCGTCAGTGGAGGTGTCTTTGGAAAAGGAAAAAGCGTCAATCTGCTACGACCCGCTAAAAATCACAGTGCCTCAGCTCCAGCAGGCCATCGAATCACTGCCTCCGGGAAACTTCAAGACTCAACCCTGGGACTCCACAGGCCCTTTGAGCCCTGTCTCCATATCACCCACACCCGCCTTACCATCTGCTGAAAAAGCCAAAACTACAGCATCTGCTTTAAAACCTTGTTTCACACAACCTCTAGCATCTGTAGCTAAAATCCACATAGAGGGAATGACCTGCCAGTCCTGTGTCCAGTCCATCGAAGGCATGATATCCCAAAGAAAGGGCGTGGTCTCTGCCCACGTCTCCCTGGCTGAACATCAGGGTACGTTTGAATACGACCCCCTCCTGACATCGCCAGAGGAGCTGAGGGAAGCTGTTGAGGACATGGGCTTTGATGCTTTTCTACCCGGTGAGAAAATACGTTTATTTTTCTGTTTACATTTTAAAACAATAAAGCCATATGTTCGATTACGTTCTTGCCAAAATTGACTATAAACTATACCGTCCCTTCTTTGCTATAATTTGTCTTCCACAGTAACCAACTCACTGCTGCCTTCACCAAGTTTCTCCAAGTCTTCACGACTAACGCCGGTGAAAGACACAGAGATCGAGAACGATTTCTACAAAGATAAACTACAGGGAAGCGAAAAGGAGAAGAAATCCAAGTGTTTTATTCAGATTGGTGGGATGACCTGTGCATCCTGTGTGGCCAACATTGAACGGAACCTTAAAAACGAGCATGGTGTGTCTTAAGAAATAAAATATAAGCAAAATACACACAAGAAAATGATGTCACCAACTTAAATGAACAATATATAATCCCACCCAGGTATTCACTCGGTGCTGGTGGCGCTCATGGCGAGCAAGGCTGAAGTGCGTTACAACCCCGACATCATAGACCCTCTGAAGATAGCGGAGTGCGTGAAAGAGCTGGGCTTCACCGCCTCTGTGATGGAGAACTACGAAGGCTCTGATGGAAACCTAGAACTAGTGGTGAGTTTATGTGGCATCAGTTAACGTAGCTTGGCTGTACACACTCCCTCAATAATGAATATCCATCAGTTTATCACTAAACAAGTTCTGATGTTATCAAAGAATTGTTATCAAATTTTCCTCTAATATTAAGAACAAATGCAGCAGTTTTTGGGACCGACACTTTTAAATATCAGTATTTGTTGCTATCTATAAAGGAATGAAGTGGTCAGATAATAGCATGGATTAATGACAAGTGGGATTTCCTTTTTTTCCGTTGCTCCTCATCTCCTACTCTCAGGTGAGGGGAATGACGTGTGCCTCTTGTGTTCATAAAATTGAATCCAACCTCATGAGAGAGAAGGGCATCATTTATGCCTCTGTGGCCCTGGCAACCAACAAGGCACACGTGAAGTATGACTCGGAAATCATCGGGCCGAGAGACATCATCAAGCTGATTGAGGTACTGCTGCTCTCCCTGTGGTACTTTTTATGATTATTAAAGAAAAACATTTTTTTTGATGGGTCATCATTCCTGGGCTGGTTTCATCTTTGAACAGAATTTGGGCTTTGAATCGTCCTTGGTGAAGAAGGACCGCACTGCCAGTCACCTGGACCACAGCAAAGAGATACGACAGTAAGAGATTGATGTTTTAAAACACTCATTTAAAACTGCGGTTTTGCTTTTATCGGCAACAATTCAAGATTAAGTCTTTAGGTTTTTTGTGGGGATAATGGTTATTCACAATATATATATTAGAACCACTGCCATTATTGCAGTGCGAACGCTCTAATTCAGTTCGTTTGAGGAGGTGAATATAGATGCTGGGTATGTTAGTGCATATGTATCAATTGAAAAGTTGTTGTGAAAGGACTGTAAGCCCACTGTAAAAACATGAGACATGAGCCATAAAAACTTTCCAGCTTCTTTACATACAGCATATGTAAATAATTACACACTGCAACTGTAACTTAACGAGAAAATGTCCTCCACTGTCTGCCGCAGTCGATCAATAACCAGCTTTGTACCATAAATCAAAAAGGCTGTGAGAGACTAGACCAGAGGTGGGCAAACCTTTGACTCGTGGGCCACATTGGGTTCCAGAATTAAACACAGGGGCCGAGTCAAGAGCAGAAAGATGGAACTTTTATAGAAATAAGATAAAAAGTAGGTAAAACTAATGTATAAAACCTAAAATGCTGAATTTCTTATAGCCTTTTTGTTGTCATCTACTGGGGAACAGCAAGAATTGCATGGAAAAGACAGAAGTATAACCATAATACAAATCAATTACTAAATTTGGACATGTTGGCGGGCCACATTAAAAAGATCAATGGGCCGCATCTGGCCCCCAGGCCTTAGTTTTCCCATGCCTAGTCAAAATGACGAGGCAATAAAAAAAAAAGGTAATTTTTTTCAAGAGGGGTTGTCAGTGTGAAAGTCAAACAAACTTTTCACATTTTAATGCCCGGGTTCTGTTTACTGCAGAGGACTATTTGACTATTTAAAGTCATCCGCCAAGCATGAGTTCGCTTCATTACACCAAAATTCATGATGTGTATAAAGATAACCAGATAAAAAGTTTCTAAAAACGTTGTTCATGTTAAACTACCTTAGTTCATATTCTTTATTTTTGTGAAGGTGGAGGAAATCCTTTCTGGTCAGCTTGATATTCTGCGTGCCCGTGATGAGCATGATGATCTACATGATGATCATGGACCACCAGATGAACGCTTCACACCATCACAATGCCACAGTGGAGGACCGTAACCATTACCACTCCACCATGTTCCTGGAGAGGCAGCTGCTCCCTGGCCTCTCCATCATGAACCTCATCTCCTTCCTCTTCTGTGTCCCTGTGCAGGTGAACTAGAGCAGAGGCTATGATGTCCAACCCTAACCAGTGTCCTTTTTAATCAAGAACTTTTTTTTTTCCTTCAGTTTATCGGAGGTCGTTACTTCTACATTCAAGCTTATAAAGCAGTCAAACACAGATCTGCCAACATGGACGTCCTAATAGTTCTGGCAACATCCATCGCATTCAGCTACTCACTAGTCGTCCTCATAGTGGCCATGGTGGAGAAAGCCAAAGTGAACCCCATCACTTTTTTTGACACACCACCAATGCTCTTTGTGTTCATTGCTCTGGGACGCTGGTTGGAACAGATCGCCAAGGTTCAAAGCTTTATTAATATTATTGATCTTTAAAATATTTTTCCAAGAAAATGTGCCAGAAGAAGTGATTAATGAAATGTTCTGTATCTATCCTCTCTCCAGAGCAAAACTTCAGAAGCGTTGTCCAAGCTTATGTCTCTCCAGGCTACAGAGGCCACGGTGGTCACTTTAAGTAGTGACATGTCAATACTCAGGTGCTTATGTCAAAGCAAATATAAAGTGTTTGTCAATGAAAAACACTGTGTGAATAAGATAAACACAGTGTTTCCCCAGTGGCAAAAAGAAGAACAAACATTAGTTCCAGTTTGTAAAGTGACTCAAACTCTTGTCTTTTATTCAGTGAGGAGCAGGTGGATGTGGAGCTGGTGCAGAGAGGTGACACGGTGAAAGTGGTTCCCGGAGGGAAATTTCCGGTGGATGGGAGGGTCATTGAGGGACAATCGATGGCAGATGAGTCTCTAATCACGGGTCAGTTTCTGTGAACTGTGGATTGAATAGAATAAGAATAATATAATGAAGAAACTAAAGAGTGAATTAAAATTTATCTTTTGTGAAATTTCTTTGAGCCACAATGCTTAAGTCATGTCACAAGTTTAAGTTACAGTCCAACAGTACCAGCATTACCTTCTCTGTAATGCTATATATGTGTGTATATATATTTATATATGTGTATATATGTATTTATACTGTATGTATATATATATATACATACATATATACATATGTTTGTATATATATTTGTGTATATACTGTATATTAAAATACGATACACGCACATATATGACATATATGTGACATATACTGTATATGTATATAGATATATAGAATATATGTGTGTGTGTATATGTCATATATTGTATATTTTCGTAATATATTTATATATTACATTTTATCTCATTGAATATATTATGTCGTATCCTATAAGTCGCTCTTTTTGCGTCCTTGCGTTTAAGACTTGTATTAAAATGCAAAATTGTATGTCTTTTATTATCACACTGACAGCCACTAGAGGTCACTTTTTAATCCTAACACCAGCAGCTGCTGCTTCTTGCTATTATCTGTTCTTGTTTTTGTTTTTTTTTTCTGAGTTGGTGTTTCTCTGTAACTCCAGGTGAAGCCATGCCGGTGACCAAAAAACCCGGGAGCACGGTGATCGCAGGCTCCATTAACCAGAATGGCTCCCTGCTTATCACTGCCACACATGTCGGCATGGACACCACCCTGTCTCAGATTGTCAAACTCGTGGAGGAGGCCCAGACGTCCAAGGTAACGTCGTTTGCATCTTGTGACTGGAGGGCGATCACAGTGACTGTCAATGACACCTGACACCTTGTATTCCAGGCTCCCATCCAGCAGTATGCAGATAAGATCAGTGGCTACTTTGTTCCTTTCATTGTTGGGGTTTCTGTCGTCACGCTGCTCGCCTGGATCGTCATTGGCTTTTTGGATTTCTCACTAGTGGAGAAATATTTCCCTGTGAGTCTGACTGGCTTTCTTTCTTCTGCATAGATTATACTGCAGGCCTGGACAACCTGGTCCAGAGAGGGGCGCTGTGGCTGCAGGTTTTCGTTCAAACCAAGCAGCAGAACACCTGAGTTAATGGGTTTAATCAACTGATCTCAGTTACCAGACAGATGATTAGTCAAACTATGTGTTCTTGGTTGGTTAGAATAAAAATCTGTAGCCACAGCGGCCATGCCTGATATACTGTGTGTTACACATGACCCACGTGTACGATTGTATGAATGCATGTGTATGTTTAAATACGTGTGTGTATATACGTGTGTGTATATATATATCTATATATATATATCTATATATATATATATGTATGTATGTATGTATGTATGTACAGTATATACATATGTATATGTATGTATATATATATATATATATATGCTGTATGTACTTGTATATACAAATGATAGGTAGGACAGATAATAATACAAACTCTACTCAATAGTAATATTGGAAGTGAAAGTAACAATAGTAACAATAATAATTGAGATTGTAATACCAACCTAGCAATATTTCCCACTTATCTACTAATACTACTAACATTAACCTACATGACTATCTATCCACAACTAACCCACTGATCCACTAACATCCAATGTTCACTGTTCATATATTGCATTTTTTAATGCTGTATTCAATTGGATTTATTTATTGTGCGCTTTATAGCTGCCAGAGCTTTAATTTCCAGGGGGATACTTCTGAGGGATTCATAAAGTTCTATCTGTCAAACTAATATTTAAAGAGATTTTTTTCCCTTCTCCACAGAGATTCTAATTGATTTGATAAACTGACTGTAACTTTGTCCATCAGGGTTACGATAAGAGCATTTCCAGAGCGGAGGCAGTGATCCGATTCGCCTTCCAGGCCTCCATAACCGTGTTATGCATCGCCTGCCCCTGCTCCCTTGGCTTGGCAACCCCAACAGCTGTCATGGTGGGCACAGGAGTTGGAGCCCAAAATGGCATTCTGATCAAGGGAGGGGAGCCGCTTGAGATGGCACATAAGGTGTGTTAATGAAGGGGGAAAGGGTTGTCAATTAATGCTGTGTGAAATGTCAGGAGATTGCAAAACAGGACCAGAGTCACACACACACCCAGCAGTAAGACTGCGTGATTCTCTACACTCTAGTCTGTTAACTCTGCAGGTGCAGTCAGTTGTCTTTGATAAAACTGGAACCATCACATACGGAGCTCCAAAGGTGGTCCAGGTCAAGATTGTCGTGGAAGGGAACAGGATGCCTCGCTCTCGACTGCTGGCCATCGTGGGAACCGCGGAGAACAACAGTGAGCATCCACTGGGGGCAGCTATCACCAAGTACTGCAAACAGGTTTGTCTTTAGCTTTGTCTTATGACATTCATGCATGAATGAAGAATCAAGTGAGATTTCAAGGGGATTTTGTAACATGCTGTGGTGCAGGAGCTGAGCACAGAGTCTCTTGGCACATGCACCAACTTCCAGGCCGTGCCAGGCTGCGGCGTCAGCTGTCAAGTCAGCAACACGGAGACGCTGCTGAAACAGGGTGACAGCGACAGCGAGGACATCAACCAGCGGAACAGCGTTCTGGTCCATATGAGTGACACCAGAACGACGTCTGGCTCACATCCACTGATCATGGACCCACAGCCGCTGTGTAGGTTTTCTTTCTACTGCTGTTTGTAGCAGTGAATTCCAAATGTTTTGTTTTGTGACTGGTGGAATCTCGTGTGGATTTATTGGCACCAGAACGTAAACATTTCTTATGTTCCCTTTAGCAAAAGATCGTGTAAGATATATACATAGAGTTCTAGTAAAATGTTTCTTTATCACCATCTTGTTTTCCCTTCTTTAGCGCCAATGCAGACAACCAACTACGCTGTCTTGATCGGAAACAGAGAGTGGATGAGGAGGAACTGCCTGGATGTCAGATCTGACATTGACGAGGCCATGACTGAGCATGAAAGAAGGGGGCGCACTGCTGTACTAGTAGCCGTCGATGGTAAAGTTTCACCACAAACTACAAATTTTCTTTTCCGCTTTACTCTCACGCTAAAGTCTTCCATTTCCTTGCAGGCCTACTGTGTGCAATGATCGCCATAGCAGACACTGTGAAACCAGAGGCTGATCTTGCTGTTCACACCCTGACTAACATGGGATTGGAGGTGGTGCTGATGACAGGGGACAACAGCAAAACAGCACGTGCCATCGCAGCTCAGGTGAGATGGCTGTGAAAAATTGTCAATCTGGTTGGTGTTGTTATTGTGAACTGTATCATTTTGTCCTCCATCCACTGTCGGTTGCTATGATATTGTCCTGCTATAAGCACATTTTGTAAAATCGGTAGAAATTGTTTTCGTTTTTATCGCAATGACAGGGTTTTGCCTAATGATGTGTGCTCCAAAATTAGTGTAGTGCACCACCAGTTTGATACCTCAGTGTTCTAAACTTCTTTATTGCTTTCAATCTTCCTTCTCCAAAAACGTCTATTCCTTGTTAAACAAGCCCTAGTCACTAGATGGCAGCATAACAGCTTATTCCATTGTTTTATTTTTATTATTTCAATCAGTATTTTAATTCTGTTCCCTAGGTAGAGGCATGCCAGAAAATATTAAGAAACATTGTTCTAAGGGCAGGCAACACTGCAACGTAACATTGGTATCAGTTGATATGGGAATCGTAAAGTGTTTGGACAATATCAACATATCAGATGTCAGCAAAATATCGATATTGGGCATCCGTTCTCTAACCCACACGTGCTGTTATTTATAGGTTGGCATCAGGACAGTGTTTGCTGAGGTTCTTCCCTCCCACAAAGTAGCCAAGGTGGAGCAGCTGCAGCAGGCAGGTAAGAGAGTGGCCATGGTGGGTGACGGCGTGAACGACTCACCTGCTCTGGCCAAGGCTGACGTGGGCATCGCCATCGGGACTGGGACGGACGTGGCCATAGAAGCTGCAGACGTGGTGTTAATCAGGGTGAGATGTTTCATCCATCTCCAGTTTCGATTTTCTGATGTCATTACTGTTTTGTGCTAATTTTTGTCTCGTCGGCAGAACGACCTCCTGGACGTGGTGGGCAGCATTGACCTCTCCAAGAAAACAGTCAAGAGGATCAGGATCAACTTTGTGTTTGCTCTCATCTATAATCTCGTTGGCATTCCCATTGCTGCTGGTGGGTGACTATATGAAATCCTGACATAGTGACGGCGATCATCTGATGATGGTCCAGAGCGCTAACAGATCGCCACTCTGTTCACAGGTGTGTTTATGCCCATCGGTCTGGTCTTACAGCCGTGGATGGGTTCTGCTGCCATGGCACTGTCCTCGGTCTCTGTGGTTTTGTCTTCACTTTTGCTCAAATGGTAACGACCACAAGTTTTTATTTTCAATATTTACCAATAATCATCTGAACAATTACTTTATATACCATCTGATGGACTTTTGTTCTCCTACCACCTGGAACCTAGTACACAGACCATTTCTGTTCTGCTCAGCCAGGCATGGACAAACGTTTTCAATCTCGAACCACAATTGCTTCTATAACAGGGTCAGGGTTAGGAGCCTCCATGTGAACTAAGATAAATGACATATAAAAAACATGCAACAAAGGATCAAATAATAGTCTTCTCATTGCCATCTATTGGGAAAATGTGGGCATTGCAGGGAAAAAATCAGAAGGGAAATTGCAGTACAAGCCAATTCATTTGGACAATTTTAGTCCTCAGGTCTTAGTTTTGCCCATGCCTGTGGTGAGCGCTCCAGCAAATTCCACAGAATGCCACTAGAGGGAGACAAAGACAATAAAACTTTTGACTGCTCATTAGTATTGTGACCGTGATCAACAGTCCGGAAACTTCCAAACTAAGTATGAAACAATGTTGACCTGTGCATGATGTGACTTGTCTGTTTATGGTCAACACTTCTGTTTCCAGTTACACTAAGCCCAGCGCAGAGAAGTTGGAAGCCCGACTGGGCAACGTCCGGCATCAGGGCAGCCTTTCCAACGTCAGCATCCACATAGGCATGGGTGACGTGCGCCGCCCGTCCCCCAAACTCAGCCTGCTGGACCGCATCGTCACATACAGCCGCGCCTCCATCAACTCCCTGCGCTCAGACAGACACTCGCTCAACAGTTTGGTTCTGAGCGAGCCCGACAAGCACTCTCTGCTGGTGGGAGAGGCCCAGGGTGAGGAGGAGTTCTGCTGAAACACTAATAGGCTCACAGAGAAACTCGGTTCAACTGTTGCAGCCTCAGGGCGACAGAGTCAAGGTGAGAAGAGTGTCTTCTGTTTTTGCTCCAGCAGAAGATCACATGTGATTCGGAGCCAGCTGCTCTCTTTCCTTCACGCAGAATTTATATTTGTGAAGTTGTTGCCTTCCACCTGTGTTCTCTGTCCAACGTCTTGACTTTTTGGGAGCTCACATCCTGGAATCAGAGTTGGGATCGTCTGCCTGTACAATCTCGTCATCAATCCAAAGACTTTTGAACAGCGGTGCCCAAGTTCAGTAGTTGTGGATGCTGTGGAATTATTCTATCACTGATTTTCACTCAGTGAAAAAGAGGGAAAATCAAAGTAACACTGTTGTATTATTCTATTCCAGATTATTTATATGACACATTATTTATCTTATTTTTGCCATCATGTGTGGATTTGAAGTTGTTCAATCAAAATTGCTTGGAAATGCAAAATAACTGAAGAAGTTTAAATAACTAAGTGAACGCTTAGTCTTTGTGCTAATGAAGTATTGTTTTTGAGCCCAAGTGCCAATAGAAAGAGCCGCCTTGGTGATCACATTCCAAAGACCGCACTGACCGTCTGGGTGTAAATTTATATGTGACCTGATAGGAAGTCGCCACAGAGATAAGGACACAAATGAACTGTCAAAGAGGAAACTACTGTGATAATGGTTCCGTATCTGCATCTTTGGTGAAACATGAAGCTGTCTGTCAGTGACTGTGAACAGAGGTCAGTGTCTGACTGTTCGTACTCAAGATTGTTTTCTGTGTTGTCAGTCAGTTTGTTATCAAATAACAACAATGAAGAAATTGCGTTACTTTTTCTAAGCTATCCAGTATCCTCTTCTACTTTGTTTTGCACCTGTGGTAACCAAACAGCGGTGGTCACTCAGTCATGCACAGCAGTAGGATCAGAAGGGTTAATTATGACCCTGCAGTTTCACCAAAACCGTTGCTGAGGAACAGACATCTAATTAGGTGCTTTAAAAAAAATGAAAACACAGAAACTGTGTCTGTCAGTTGCAGACGATGACAACTCGGACGTATCTGCTTCAGGAAAATGTTTTTGTTCTTTGAGGTTCTGTTTGGTAGCCTTTCCCATGATGCACTACGTTCTGCAGTTTGAATAACTTGTTCATTTAGGTGCTGTGTTTCTGTCATGAAGATTATTTTTGTCTGGAGGATACTGATTTATTACACTCTGTATTTCTGAACATTATGTGCCTTGAAATAAAATGCCTTTGTCACGTCTTTTTGCTGTTTTTAAGGCTTGCCACTAGATGGCACTGTTCTCTAGGATCGCTTTTTTTGCAGTAAGTAAATGCACTGTACTTAACAGTTCTAGAATATTTGCTGATGAGAATGCAGCAAAAGGCAGAATATGTCTCCATATCAGGTGTAACACGACAAGATAAATGAATAAATCAAAGGACCAGATACAAGATTTAATCACTGTTTATTTCATCCAATAAATCTAAACATTACATCAACCCAGTGTATGGCAAAACTGATAACAGTTCTCTTACATCTCTTGAGAAATTATTGTCACTTTGGCTGTTGTGAAGTTCAAATACATTTTGGATGTTGTTTATTATTGCAGGACATAAGAAAAAAAGGAAAAAAAAAAAACAGGGATGTCTTACCGATATTGTCCAAACTTTTCTGATACCAACATGTTCATAATCTTTGTATCTTTATAATATGTAAAGATACATATAGATCATAAGTTATCATCCCTAAAAAATACTGATTTACGAAGTGGAAAGTTAATGTTAAAATATGCAAAATGCTTTTCTATTACAATTTTGTGCTCTTTTTTTTTTTATCTCCTTCTGAGGTACCACAGAACAGCTGCATTTGTAAACGTCTACATTCAGTTACTTGGAACACTGATATAATAATGAACCTTACTTTAAACCCGCAAGAGATCAGCCTTGACTATTATCTCCCACACAACACTGATTCTCTAAAATATTCTCTTAAACAACAACAATTTTAGAACTATGTTTATATATATAAGTTATTTTACAGATCATTAAAACATTTAACACTTAAATCACACACCGTCAGGGAACAAAAGGTGCGATGAAATGAAGTCCATGATTCACAGGCAAATTAAAGTCGTAAACATTTGCATTGATTGGACTTTTCAAGAATTATTTCCATGAACACTGGGTCTAAAAGATAAAGTTAGTCATTTTTATCTGAGATTTGTGGTTTCACTTTTATCCCTGATTTAGAAATGTCACATGATAAATCTGGAACACTTTGTACAGTCTCTCTGATAAGAATGGTATTAAGTACAGGCAGTAAAATGAGAACTGTTAATGCAACACAGTATGGCATAACGTGATATGATCTCCAACCATTGGGTAATTTGTTTTTGAGTGTTTTTATTTTATTGATAAATGGCTCCGAATATGTTTTATTTTGAAAAACTACCGGATTCTCTCCCAAATAAAAACGACTCTTTCGAGCTACTCAAAGGTTAGTCGGAATAAACGTCTCCAAAGCTGAGAACCGCGAGACTTAAACAAGCACTTCCGTTTTAAAATAAAATTAATTAGTTGGATAGAGCATATGATCATTTTCAATCAGCTAATTTCGCTAAAAATCCAGAATAAAATCGACCTATTCTCGCTGTAACTCAGTAAACAGTTAGCACCAAAGTTTACGGAATCAGGAGCTTTTTGGACGCATCGTCTGAACCTGCCAATCAACTTAAAATGCGACGAACAAAATGGCGTCGCCGGACGTTGATGACAATGTTTGTAGCGTGATGTGCTACTTCTCTATGGATATACAAAATTACTGGTTCACCAAACCATCCTTGGATATATTGCGGTGTACGTCGTCAGGGTGAGTTTGTTCTTCATGTAATTTTTATTTGTTTTTCTATCGCTTTTGTTTGGAGTTTTCGGTCTGGGAGAATAGTGTCGAACTTGAAATTTCTGTGGCGGGAGTTTGTTGCTCATCCGTCAATACTGATAGGTACATGGAGAACTGGTGAACAAACCAAGCAAACTTGGAAACAAGCACAAAAAAATAAAAATAATTGATTCCTGTAAGTTAATTAACTGTGCCATTTCCTTTTGGTATTATTTAATTAATATGTACAGATGGAAAAGAAGTTGTTTATGGGCAAGAGTGAGTTTTAACAGATGATGTTCTCGGACCGACCGACATTTTGTTTTCATGCCTGTTAATACTGGATAACAACGAAGTTAAACGGCACTCCTGCCGTTACAAAGAGGAATGGTTATTGATTTTTAGGGGTTTTTTTGCCTGTTGATAATTAAAATATCATTGCAAGTGCCAGGCAACATGAATAGACTCTCCTTTGGTTACATGGACAAGGCTAAACTATGACTCTTATAACCCTCCCATATATGCCTATATCATTATATAGACATATATGTGACAATTTAACCTAGTTTCTTGATATGATGTTTGGTGATCGAACTGTTACCCACCTCTCCGACCAAATATTTGTAGTGGTTCGTTCATGCATGTTCAATTAGGTAGTACTACACACACAGATTATAAATATTTCAAATAGCACCGTGTCGACTCCGCAGTGGCTGGCCTTCTTACGGCATCACCTTTATTGGCTAGATCCCTGGATGTTTGCTGTCAAATGTCATTAGCCCGGAGGATAACATTTCTCATTTGGCAGAAATTAAGTTACATAAAGTGACTGCGATTCAGTAGAAGATACTCGATCAATGATAATTACATTTGGCAAATGTAGGAACTGCAAAGGTTGGTCGTTAATACGCATTATGTCCAATTAGGACAGAGAGCCTGTCAACCTCAGGTAAGACTATGGAAATGAAACAGTGGTTGTATATTAACAGGAGACAAAATAAAAAATCGTACATTGGATAAACCCAAAGACTTTAAATAGAAAAAGATGGTGTTATCTAGTTGCAAAAAAAAATCTTAGAGCTCTGTAAAGTTACCGGGTTGTAGATGTTATTTATCAGACCCTGACTGAAGGGTTCTGTTTCATTATTTAGCACTGTACTAAATCCATATTTTATAACATTGACATCATCATTGACAAGTTGTAAAACTGTAATTGAATCAATTGTCTCCTAACGTTAGGTTTATTGACATCATAACCGTGCAAGGGAGTTTTAGTGTTTTGAAGACTTTCATTTAGAGATATTTCTGAAATAAATAAAGCGTCTTTTGGCAAACAACCTCGGCTTCAATTGTGCTATAAAAGTCTGTTATATTTGGTCTGCATTTACAGACACATTTTTATTTTTTGATATACAAAATATTTTTCTTTATGTTAAAATTTCATATGTTAGGGCTTGAATTGCGCTGCCAAAAAGTGATGTCCATTTTTTTTAATATCCGGTCTACAATTACAGCCACTTAAAGATGCAGAGTTCCTGGATTTCTTTTTGTTGTCATGTACAGTATCTTAGGTTATAGTTTTCTGTAGCACACTTAAAATACAATATGAGGAAACTAAGAGAGGGGAGTGGAGTGGAGGAGTCCCCAGGTGTCCATGTGAATGTTGGAAATGAGGAGACACAAACCTAACTTTGGCACAGTAGATGAGGAGGGCTGACTGAGAGACGAGGAGCACACCTGCAGATGTGTTTATGGCAGTGCTTGGAGGAGCGCGTGTCACACTCATAGACCTTTGTTGAAGTAGACTCTCTCCACTCCGGGGTGGCTCGCCCTGATTTTCTCCTGCAGCTCTGGCTCCAGTCGGCTCACTGACATGGAGCTGGAACAAGAGCGGGAGAAAGACACAGGTTGAATGGTCAAACGCTGACAACAGAGGGCTATTTTGCATAAGTCCTGGCAGGAAGTGATCTTGATGAAACTAGAAATCAGATGCATGTGAGAAACTAGAAACTAGTCAAAGTTTTGAGGCAATGTGTTGTTAGTGTTCAGTGTTTAAGGTTGAACATGATCTCTCACCTTTTCTGAGGGAACAATGCGCAGCAGAGTGGAGTGGCAAACACCAGGCTGCAACACAAATGTAAACTTTAAGCACCAAAATGAGTGTAAAAATGCTTTACCAAATTGCTATATGCTAATTAGCCCAAAGCATGCTTCGGACCAGGTGTGACCAAGTGTTCCTGTTGTCAAACTCGATTTCATTGTGGCCCAGAATTAAAAGCTGGTATGAAGTCAAGGGCAAAACTCTAATATATAGCAAACAAGCATCTTTTACCTTCTCTCCAGATATTAATTATTATTTTTTCATATGGAAACATTGAATCTGGAAGAGCCAACGCATGAGAAATAACAATAGAAATAGTTCACACATCAGCTGTATTAGTTTCTTATTCTGTCTCTTTGTAGTCTTTCCATAACATTTTTAATGTATTTTTTTGTAAATGTATGTGAAATGCATGCAATATTAATACGACAAATTCTGACAGTAGACACATTTGATTTTATCTTGCGGGCCAGATCTAGCCCCCGCGCCTGAGTTTGACATCTGTGCTGTAGTCATAGAATGTGCTATAACCTGTTTAATTAGAAATTAGAAACATCCTCATGAGGGGAGCTAAATGTGAATTATTGCAAAAAAAAACACTTTTACTGAAGTTATTGGTAAGTCTATGTGCAGTGGACAAGCAATGAAGGCTGGACTTCACAATGACCATCTAGAAACAAATGGTCTCAACATCCTGATGTGTTAAAATTATCATCTATTACAGAAAAGTAGTACAAAGGTAATGAAGTCTGAATGAACAAATCAACACGATTGTTTTTTTGCCTACGTC
This sequence comes from Paraplagusia blochii, assembly GCA_016785265.1. NCBI lineage: Eukaryota > Metazoa > Chordata > Actinopteri > Pleuronectiformes > Cynoglossidae > Paraplagusia > Paraplagusia blochii. Next base: position 459,145 of record JAFBJS010000748.1, read on the forward strand.
ACAAAATCTTATAAAAACAAGGTTGTTGTGTTAGTGGACACGGGACCTTATCAGATGCCCCGTCCAATCACTCACCAGAATCCTACCAGGGTGACTTGAATAGGTGCACTCATCCATGGAAACTTCTGAAAAGACCAGGCGGAGGAAAATGAATGTGAGGCAAAAAAGCAGCAGCAGAGAACTGTCACACTAGAGTCTCTCCGTGTTCTCTGTTCCCCTGGTGTGTAATTGCTAGACGCCGCAGTTTGGCAGCGGCAGTGTGGAACATCAAGTTCACACCATTAAGCTTGAAACTTGATTGCGTTTTAAACGGTTTGTGGAGATATTTAGCTGACTAAGCAGTTCTGCGTCTAATTCAGAAACATGCCTACCTTCAGAAAGGCCTTCTTCTCCAAGTGGTTCATTAAAAATGGAGGAATAGCTGAAAAAAAAAACAGAATTTTGAAACAATAAAGACATTTTTAAGGTTACTTTTTTAAAAAAATTCAAGAATAGAAGTTTGAATTCCCAAAGAACCGGGAGATTCTGCTAAATATCCCAAAGGCATAACTTACAGTATATAGTCATTTCACTTTATAGATTACTCTTTGTGAATTGTCGCCTTATTTTTCTTGGTGTTTATTTGAAGTTTTTTTCAGAAACAAACAACCTTTGTTTCATAAAAATACTAAGTCTTTAATACTGCATATCATGATGTGTAAAACAGCGCCCCCTTTAAATGTTACATGGCGGTTGTGTTTTGAAAAGACAGTACTGACCCCATTAGTGTCATTAATTTATCACTAGCGGCAGGATTAATTACCAAACTGAAAGGGACAATCAAACTCTTCCTACCCATTCCGGGAGATGCCATGAGAATCCTAGAGACCACGACCTGAGAGATGGCCTGCTGTGCAGCTTTTGTCGATTCCCCTAATCTGTTGTCATTCTCATCTGTGACTGGAATTCCATGCTGAAGTTCTCTAAGGATCACCAAAGCAAATTAAATCCCTGACATCGTCATGATTTCATTAATTATCTGAGGGATAGGAAATGGCACCTACCTCTGTCTCATCAGCGGGATGTTGATGCAGTTAGCAGCAGCTACGGCAGCAAATGGCACAAAGCGTCCGATCAAAGGTGAAACATGCTGTGACAAAGAAAGTAATAGAGATAAATGTTAAAATTGTATCTGACTTTTCCTGAAATTACTTTTTCAACACTTAGTATTGTGTAGAGAAGACGTAACAACATGCTGATTGAAGCTCATGAGCCTAAAAATAATGTTACTTCTTTATGGCTAGTTAGAATCCAATGGGGTTAGAATGGGACCAATACCTTTGTTAGTGCATTAAGTCCTAGTGCGGTGACAACTGCCCCTGTGGTGGCAGACACATAAGCTGTGCCAAGCTGACTGTGGACAAAAAGTCACTGGTCACATCACCCAAACAAAACCAAACAGTTCACACTGAGGTTATTGGCACGGAGCAGTGTCGGAGTTTAGATATTTGTCTTTTACCTGACAGTGATGGGAGCGTCTCCACTCCTGTTGGTGTAGTTTACTATTGCGTTGAAAGACTGATTGATCCACTGCCAAAACAAGACGGCTGGAGTTGTCCTACATGATTGAAGAACAAGAGTCACTATTGGGTCAAGAAATCAGTCCAAAATCGCACTTGACTAAGTTTAAGCTAACACACTAAATAGAATTCCCCCAAAACGTTTAGGCTTTTTAATTAAATTGCATTTGTAAATACTTCACATTTAGCAATATGAACAGCTGGGGTGTTTTTTTTAACACAAGTAAGTCAAGGGTGAAACAATACATGTTACCCAGAAAATACCTAATATCTTATTGTAAGTATGATTATTAATGGACCAATTTTAACTAAAGTTTGCCAAACCCACTCACACCTAAAACATGGTATATCTAAATGTTAGTTTCCTGGCATGGCACGTTGTTACTACACATCTGAATATATCTATCCTTAATCTGATTACATCTCATTCCTGAATGTACGCAGGTTAGAATACTGTATAGGACACGCTCTTACTTGTAAAAGGTCATCATGCACCCAGTTATAGTCATGTTCATTGGAACCTGTGCCGACATGCGGCCAATCAGGATCATCTTCTCCCCGGTGTCAGGATGGAACGCTGAGTCAAAGACATATTTGGCCCTCCACAGCTCGTCCTCTGTCAGCCCTGGGGACACTTTTCCTTCCCTGAAAGACGGTTCACAAATGGACAGTTCTCTAATCATTTACGTAACAAATATGTCAATGAAGCGTCTGCCTTTTTGTGGAGGGTCACGGACTTACCTGTAGTCGGTGATGATTTTGTGTGCATTTTCTAGCTGTTCGTTGGTGAGGAGGACGTTTCTAGGGTCTGTGACGGTGAAGAAATGCTTGGCTCGACCTACAAATGTGCTCTGGTCCCAGCGAGGCTCTTTGATGTTAATGGATGTGGAGAGTTCTGCTGCCATGGTTATCTGTGGAAAACCAAATATTGTCATAATCAAAGCTGAAGGGTCTGCATTGTTGATATGTTCAAAGATTCTACAGTAGAACTACACTAGTAATTGATGTACCAGAGTAGAAAATTATTGAAAAATAATGCACTTCACTGAATGAATTTCCAAAGTCATTGACGTTCAAGTGTTTCTTCCTATAGAATTCAGTCATGGCGGCAGGAATGGTACGACAAAAACACCTCCTATCTGGTTTGCCATGCAGCTAATTCTGCACAACGTTGCTATGGCGATGGTCGACCTGACAAGAGGGTTGTGAAGCGAAAAGCTCTATAATGGACACACACAACCCCCCCCCTGAAATGACTGCTGTTGTAAAGGAAGGCAGCTTTAGGGGGGACCAACTCTGCCCTGTTTGTATGTATAAAGAGAACAGTGTCACTAGTAGAACACAGTGTTGTAACAGTTTACCACAGTTAGTGGGTCCGTTGGCCATGAACAATCAATCAAAACAGTGTTGTCATCCAATATCAAAACAATTACATGCAGCAGTCAGTGAACCTTCTACATGTTGGTGCTGCCTTATTACCTAAAATGTATTTAAACTTATTAATGGTATTAGTTAACACAGCAAGGCGTCTGGGATTATAATGATACAATCTGATTAGCTGTATAAATAGACTTCAAATAAATATCAGAACCAGTTTATAGCTCAGTTTCAGTCTTTTCACAGACAGTGATTATTAAGGCCTGTCCTTCACTATGTTAACCTGAGAATAAAATAAACCAATTCTGGTTAATCATCTTAAAATAGGTATGGATTAAACAATGTAATAGTGGGGTAAATATTTATAATATTATTAGTAATATACATAATATTATGAATGTAATATATTCATTGTATAATCGATTTGTTATTTAATATCATAATCTAAACCTTCTGAATCATAATTGTACTTTTACTTTCTCTTTAAAACATAAAAGGCTAGAATAAATACCTAGTCTCTAATCTATGGTTCAAGTCAGGGTAAGCACTGGGACTGTGGTTAACTTTAGACCAAAGTTCAACAGTGAGGGCAGTGTTGAGGAATTCACTTCAAACACTGACAGTTATTAATGAATTTGCTCTGTAAATATCTTGGCTACTTGGAGGCCCAAGTTTATCTGCACAAAACGATGCCCTCTGGTTGCATTTTCTTTTTTATTTACGTCAAATGGCTCGTTTGAAGGTGTGGATTTCCTGATGTGAATGGAGGGACAGAAGAATACTAGAGATGGAGCAACCAAGTAGATTAGATTAAATTAGATAAATTAGAACTTCACTGATGCCTCGGGATTTTGCTTTAAGAAATTAAGTCCAGAGACAAAAGGCCAGAGGGGAGATTTATTGATGCAGGGAATGCAAGTAGTTGGATTTAGAGTAGAAGATACAGAGAAAGGGTGAAATAGAAAACTTATCAACCCCTGAAAAAGGGTCCAAATCGAAAGTAAAAGAAGAAGAAGTGTTAGTCACCAGACTAAGTTTCTATATTATCATCATTAAAATCAAATCATTTATGTCATCTGTTTAATGGTTTTTATTAAATGACAAAGCTCCCCATGTTAGACTCAGAGGTTGGTCGGGAGTATAACAACATTATCTAACTATCCTGCATGTCATCCACTTCCAAGGTTAGCGTGAGGCAGGAGCAGTTGATTTTCAAAGGTCCCGGCCTGGCTGTGCAAATGAATGAACATCAACCCACAGTACCAACAAAAACAGCTATAGGGTTGTGTGTTTTGTGTCTGTGCTGGTGAGGAGGGCGGGCTGTCTAAGGGAGGTCAGTTAAACCTAGTCTGATCTGGTTTTTAACCATTTGTTCAGTGCTGCGCTCCAGTGGCAGAAGTACAGTGATTCCTCCAGCAGCAGCAGCAGTATGATGAAACTCCACTTGCAATTGCACCAAAGATGGCTGCTAGACTGACAACGTACTGAAAGGGGTAAAAAAAAATCTTTAAACTGCAAAGTGAAGTCAAAACAGCAGGAGGGGGTAAAGAGCTGTTAATGCTGTCCCTTTAAATTCAATTAAACTTCACGGGGTTCTCACGCTATGGCAACTACACAACAGCCCCCACAGCCACCGTCTCCCCAACAACAATAACCCAGAGTCCGCGCCTTGTAACAGCAGCATCGACCAATAACAATTACTGATTAATAACGTAGGGGACAGATGAACTTGGGACTGTTAGGACCTTTGGTCTATGCCGCTTCTCTTCTCAGTCCGAGCCAATCAAAGGTGGTTTGCGTGGCTACACATTAACCAGAACTGTCCCCCTCCTCATCGTCATCATTCTTCATCGTCAATGTAAATCATCGTATCAATGTGATCGACTTGTAGATGCGTGGTCGCAGTGTAAACACCAAGCATCGCGGGACCGTTACATATCTGCGACCCCGACACAGACCAGTCCAATCTGGAACTGGATGTGATTCTCTGTGTGTGTCTTTGCACAAATCGACGGAATCCGAAGCATGTAATGGAAACGGAGAGACAAACTGAGAAAACACGCGAATGTGTCAGATAGACGCTAAACACCACCGTGTAAACAGACGAGTCCAGCTGTGCGCCCCCAGATTCAACTAGTACCAACCTGCCACATCCACACATCCAGCGGCGCCCCGATCACATTCTCCCCCTCCACACACTCACACATCCAAACACGTCTGCACAACATCAGGATTTTCCCATTGATTCAGCCATGGTGGACATGCATTTTTCTCCGCGGAAAACAACCACAAAATAGTCAAGTTTCTCACCCGGGGTGCGCGCTCCGCTGCTCCGCACAAGAGGTGTCCCTGAAGGCTGCGTTCAGTTAATTTTACAGCAGCTGCAGCAGCAGCGTCAGCACATTACACACACGCGCACGCCCGCACACGCGCTTACAGAGAAATCGGTGACACACAGGAAACTGAGTGCGGAAGTAAAAGTCCTGACTCCTCACACATTCCAGGAATTTATACCGACTCTGCCCAGTGACCGTAACGTGACAAAGAGGTCGGAGTTTTATTGTAAATGTTCTGTCCTTTTTGTATAATCTATGGATAGAGACTTAGAAACCAGACATTAAGGTAATAAAAACAATGACTGCACAAAAGGCTTTTATTTTTAAATCAGGACTCAACATCCGCCAATGCTGTGACAAAGTCTGCTTTGACTCGCAGGCAGTAAATCACGAGGTGGTAAAACTTTACAGTTCATTTTGGGGTATTTACAAGTCTGATTTTTCCAGAGGTTAAGGTTCACTAAGGATAGTATGTACACTGACCTGGTGATTTATTTACACTGCAATCATTTAATACATATCTAGATCAGAGTCTAAAAATGTCTACAACTTAAACATTTTAATGAGACCCTTTATTTTTAGGAATTAATAAATAGAAATATGACTTGTAATGTATAAATTGGTGGAAAGTGCAAAATCCTTGTCTTACCAAGGTGGAATTTTACAGTAGAATTTTGGCCTGTACATTATTATTTGTGTTAAAGAATGTTTCACTGAAAGAAACTCTGTGGTAATTTAATTTAGCATTATATTATTATTTTGTACTTTTCTTGTTATAGCTCATAGCTTTCCATTTTGGTCTTATCTTTATTCCATTGGCAAGAAAGGTTACTTAATCCATCTAATACCCGGAGTCTTAATCTCTTTACTCATGCTTCTTGATTTTCACTACAGATGATGTATAATCTTCAGGAAGCCGAGTGAGGAAGTAAAACCCCTGACCCATTACACATTATTTTACTGGAACAGCCCAGTGACCTGAAAATGTCCTACACAGAAGTCGGAGCTTTACTGTAAATGGTCTTCCCCCTTTTACAGTATATGCTGTGGATAGAGATTTTATGCTGTGACAGACATTTCCTATTTTAGTTTTACTTTCTCTGATGGATTACTTATTTTTAACTGTGTGGTTTGCCAGGTGATAATGGAAATAAAATAGGGTTTATCTGCTTTTATCCACGTGTATAAGTCGGTAAATGCAGTGATGCTATAGATCACAGGTGTCAAACGCAGGCACAGGAGCCAAATCTATAATTATATCACTGTTGTGTGATTAATTTCTATTACATTTTCTCATGTGTTGATTCTAATTAGCTTTGTCTGTTCCAGATTCAATGTTTCCACATAAAAAAAACAATCTTTAAAATCTGGAGAGATGGGAAAACATGCTCATTGATAATTAATTTCTCAATATACTGTATATAGACTTTGGCCCGTGACTTTATGCCAGTTTTCAATTCTGACCCGCTGTGATTAAATTTGACATCCCTGCTATGGATGATAAGGTTGTTTATGTCACTGTCTGATGCCATCTAGCGGTGACGACGTGACCTGTCGGTACAAAAACCCAAAGAAACAAACACCGACGGCAAGTATTAAATATCCAAGCGTCATCTATGTTTATTTTAATTAGATGTAGCGGCAAAACAATAATGTGTTTCATATGTTTTTCTTTGACCAGTATTGCCTATGTGTACAAACTGCATGTGTGTTAAGTGACAGCAGAGGAGAAGGAGAGCTACCTACAGTGACGGAATATAAAAAAGTACCATGTGATGGAAAGAAAATACAAAGGTGCAGACATAACATATTTGTTTTACATCACACAATGAAGGGTTGTGCTTTAAATACAAAAAAAAAAAAATCAGAGTCCACGTTAAATTTACTGCCACTGTTGATATGCGTCATGCCAAGGGAAAGATGCAGGGTTTTTACTGTTCTATCATGTACGGTAACACACTTGGTTCATTGTTAACACTGTAACACAAAGATGACTTGTTTTTGCTGTGGTTCTCGTCAACAGTTATCTCAGTTTTCCTTCACAAACCAGTAGATATTGTTACAGTTATTTCAATAATAGCAATAAAAACATGCACAAAGAGGAAAAACATAGAATAGATGGTGTTCCTCGGGTGGTTGGATTCCATGTCTTTGTGAGAACAACACACGATTTCTTTTCTGGGTATTGATAAAATAAAACCTCTGTGTGTTCTGCTGCCATTTTATGTATTGCTCTACAGAAAATAATCCGGAGTACGTCGGGTAACATGAGGCTCCCCTCGGCGTGGCGCAGGGTCAAACTGTAGGCTGGGGGAGAAAGAGCACAGATGACTCTAATTATTGCAAAATCAATAATATATTATGCTCCAAAAATTGGCAGTGGCGCATAACTCTAGAGCTGCAATTGTAAAAAATAATCACTGATGCTTCTTTTTTACTAGTTTTCACATTAATAGATAATCTAAAACAATTAATATTTCACAATTTAAGTGATATGTTTTATTGGTGAAGGTACTTTGCACAGTCAGATTCCAAACATTGACAATGGGTTTGTTCTGGCCAACTCATGTGTGAAAATGCTGACTCATGCTCCTAGACCTATCTGTTTCAATCCACTGTAAGCCTTTTTCGAACACCAGAGATTTCATAACACAGAACCTGTCATCCAACAGGTCCAACCATTTCACAAGATGTCTAAGTTTACAGAACATTACATTTAAATTTAGTTTCATGCCTTCTTAAAGCTTTGCAGCCGTGATCGAAGTTAAGTAAATGGTCTAAAGATTTTCTCTTCATACAATTTGATTTTGGGCCATGATGAGTAATTATTAGACTTAAAGAGGTTGCGGGTCATTTAAACAAATCAGTGTATGAGTTTTTTGAAGACAAAAACACTTACAAGGAGTATTTCAGTGTGTCATCTAGTTCCATGATGGCGGCCTGGTTTCCACAACGGTAGCAATAGTTGGGTGCACTGAAGATTGTCACTACATTGCGGTCGTGGCACCAGTTGTAACCCTACATGAAGAGAAAACATAGAAAAATAATCTTTCACCTCACAGATCACAAAAAATCTGGTAATTTTTTTTTTTTCAGGTATATGTTTAATATAGTTGTCTAGACAAGGCTTAAAGTACCTCCATCACAAGCTGGTGGGCTCTGGAGACCAAAGTTAGCCCATTTGCATGGTTAAAAGTCTCGGAAATGTCTTGGCCAAAGGTGTAACCAGCTCCCCTGGGAGAGATACCCCAACCACCACGGTCATCTGGGTCAGACCACAACAGGTCACACATTGGACCCTAATAGACAGGAAACAGAATTGAAGCCAGATGTATGGTGATGTAGAATAAGACAAATACAATGGCATCTTATCTTGTCTAATTATTATATTTTTCTCCTCATCTCCTTTCCAGTACAGAAGCACTGGACATATTAAATGCATGTTATGTTTAAAATGTTGCCTCCAGACACATTAATGTAATTAGTGGCGTTCCCCAAGGTGTAGTTCTCGGCCCATTGGCTAAACTACAAGATAAACATAAGATGTCTTTGCATATTATACAACTACAAGCTAGTTAAACATTTTTCTGCCGCATTGACATGCATACTACTATGTAGTAGACATCAGCAAGAGTGTTACCATTGTGAAACCCCTGTGTAGGTCACAGCCTGAATTTACCTCATGAGGGACCTCCTGCAAGCGATCCAGTGCTCTGATGTGTTCCAGTGTGTCTATTGAGGGCGATAATCCTCCGTGGAGGCAGAAAATCTTGGAGAAAGAAAGCGAATATAGAAACACATGAATAATAGAGTCTCCGCGTGTAAGACTTTGTTCTACCTGGCATCAACATGCATCCTGTGTGGTCTGAACACAGCTGAACAGCTGTAGAAAGGTCTAAATATTATAAACAATCAATGAATTCTTTGATTTAATCTTGTTTTAGATAGTGGAATATAAATAATGCTGTTGTTTTGGAAAAAAAATGTTTTTCTCTCAAGAGGCACAAGCATGTGGACCATCAACACAAATGCACAGCCAGATATAAAGAAAATTACATTTTGATAATTGGAACAGTAATGTGTCTCTGTTCTGTAAATGGATGAAGTGCAATCAGTCAAGAAAAGACAGTAGTTATGGTAATTTAAAAGCTCTTACCTGGTTATCCACTAAGGCCGTAAGAGGCAGGTAGTCAAACAGATCTGTGAAGTACTTCCACACATTAGCGTTTCCATATTTTCTCAAACACTCGTCATAGAAACCGTAGACCTGTGTGATCTGTCGGCTCTCGTGGTTTCCTCTCAAAATTGTGATTCTTTCACGAAAACGCACCTACAAAATAACACATACCGATAAAAATGTTGGCTACAGCTCTTATGGTAATCCATTATGACATTGTTAAGAAGATGTCTCTGTAGATTATTTTAGTAACTCCTAGGGCAACTGGATACTGTAGGTTATTTGAAGATAATTCACCTCTTATCCAAGAGGCTCCTTCTTTCTTTACTAGACGTAATACATGCTTTTGTTGCCTTGATTTCTCCAACACTTGTGTTGATCCCACTAGAAGGCAAATGCCCTAACTAAAGTTGCCCAGTAGATAGACCCCAGAGTTTCACAACAATGACAGAAACATTGCATCTAGGCCAAAGTAAAAGCCTATATCTTGTTTTAATAATTGATTTTATTGCCAGAGAAGATACAGAATTAACTGAGTACAAATACTCAGTGTTACTGAATTTTGCATCAAATATATTTGAGGGTTAACGTGTTTCTTTCAACTTTTTTGCGTCTTGTAATTAAGGAAACGATGGTGGGTCCTGTTGCAAGACCAGTTGAGAAACAAACTTTGTGAAGAGAAAATTCTGTTTTACTACCTTCAGAGAAACCAGGAGGGAAACCGTTTCCACGGAATAGTAGCCTCTGTCCACGTAGTCCCCCATGAAGAGGTAGTTGGTGTCGGGAGACTTCCCACCGATCTTAAATAGCTCCATGAGGTCATGAAACTGACCGTGGACATCTCCACACACCGTCACTGGACATCTCACCTCCTGCACATTGGACTCCTTCGTCAGGATCTCCTTTGCCTGCCGGAGAGAACCAAGAAAACAAGGGGCTGACGCTTAAACGATGCTGATGAGCGGGAGGCAACAGCATGTTGGTGCAGTGAGGAAGTTGACTGTGTTGTAAACAAGCCGCATTAGTAATTAACATTGGATACAAGATAGATTAATCTGGATGTCATAAGGACAGTTAGTTTTGGAGGTGACGTTGCACCCTGCTGGTGAAGAGATGTCCACAGGATACAGTGGGTGTAGCAGGGGAAAATATTATCATATCCCCTCCATCTTCCTGCAGAGTGAATTCCCATTGCAGTGTTCTGCATACAGCTGCGGTCAAATGGTGTTTTGCGACTGCGAGGCCACATGGTTTTAACGCTTTTGTCCTGGGAGTCCATTAGATAACGCTCGTGTGACCCAAAGACTGGTGCGTCATGTGCGTCAAGCCTTACCTTTTCGCACAGGACTTTGACCTGATTCTCGCTGAGCTGTCTGCACTCGTTCAGCTGTTCGATCCATCCGTCCAGCTCCTTGGTAAACGACTTGTCATCCATGCCTGGTGTGCGGTCCGCTGAAGAGCCGAGCTCCAGAAAAATCTTCTGTTGTGTCGGTTATTTCCCCGCAGACTCCCTGGTCATTCGCAGTTTATGTCTATGTGCGTGTATGTGTGTGTGTTCCGCTGTAACGGATGCGTCAATGCTCTGCGCCCCAGCCCCTCACTGTGCTGATGATGGAGCACCAACGTGTCCACAGTTCACATGATACAGATGTATGGTGTTTGTCCTAAAACCACCAAGGATATATGGACAGAGAGCACAGATCACACACGGCGCGGATCCAGGGCGAGAATGAGCAACAAATCACACCGACGTCATCGCACCGGCTGCGTGGTAGTGGATGGTGGTGAAGATGTCTGCGCGGTGCAACAGCCGCCCCTCTATTTGGTGTGCGCATTTATCATAATGTTTGCGGTAATGTCAAACTAAGATGGACTAAAATAGATGGATATGGAGATTATTGTAATGTCACAAGCACGGCGCTTAACGGAATTGTGGTAATTGTTTATGTTACATAACCATATGTTTTTCATGTATATTACTTAGGTAATACTTTGGTTTTACCGTTTCTTGAAAACCTGGTGCAACTGGTGACTGGGGTGTGATGAAAAAAAATTAATACACACAAAGAGAAAATCAAGGTTTAACAGGTAAAAGTAAACAAACATTATATTAGAGAGACACTGTCAACATGGTTGGATTTCTTATTTATGATCGCAGACATATTGGATGATCGAGAAAGTTCAGTTCATGTCACCAATCTTATGGAAACCATTCATTCATTTAATCATTTTTCGGCGTACTGTGTCCCAGAAGCAGCTGTCACCACTGCCAACTAAAACACACTGCACTACACTGTCGCAAAAAAAAACATTTATTCTCACCACCAAAGAGTTCCCTTGTTTGGCTGTGGTACATCAAGTCTGACCTAATCAATTAAACTGAAATTTCTCTGATTGGCCAGACTGATGCTTACTTTGTTTTATGTTAATACTACTAATCAGTGAAATGTTCTAACTTCTAATTCTGGGTGGTTACTATTTTTGTGTAGCTGACGTTCAGGGATATCCCCTTTAGGAGGCTGTGGGTCTGGTATTCATGCATTTTTAATAAAGCTTTATTTAACTCTGACGCACTCGCCATTTTTTTTTTTTGGGTAACAGTTCTTTTCTGCTGCAGACATGGCTAATGGTCAGAAGAAAGGAGATGCAGGTGCCTTCAGGACAAAGTGCTTGAATACATGTAGTTTTACTACTTTACTTTACTTTAAATCATTGTATCTTCCTCTCAAATTCGATTTTAAGATGTAATTTATTTGAAGTCACCAAATATAAACTTTGGTCCACAGAATCATGCTTAACAACTACTAAGACATTTTCAATCACCGATTCTCCTGTGCTGTACTTATGTTTCCAAATTGTTCTAAATTTAATTCAAGACTATATGTATAAAAAACTTGGGTGTTTTTATGGCTACTTTATTTGTTTGTTTGTTTTTTCAGCGAAAGGCGAATAGTTTACAAATTTAGTGTAATACATTATTTTTATTGGCGAAAAAGTTAAATATTTGGCCTTTTTCTGAGTCAGAATTAAATTAAACGATTATGTCCTGAAGGAAACCCTTGATATTATAAATTTATATTATAGTTATAAATATTTTGAGTTATTAATTGGCTTTGAGGATATCTGTACTCCTTGTAAGACACTGCTACGAATGACTTGAAAATGTATAATATAACGGTATGCCGGAAAAAGAGCTTGCGCATCGACTGCGTCACATCCTGTCAAATAGACATGCGCATTGACTGACTCTTCTCTGGACAGCTGTAGGAGAAAATGGCAGCACACATGCTAGGACAGCAGGTGAGACGCTCAATGATTTTTACGTGTCTACGCGTATTTGGCTGTACATCGTATTCGTGTTTCTATTGTTTAAATGAAAGCTATTGTCCTATACCAACCGGATGTCCCAGAACTCGAAGAATGTTCTTTACATGTTCATAATTGTCTTTGCACTTGAATGACTGCTAACGTGTTAGCTTGGCCCTCCGTTTTACCGCTAACTGTTGTCAAACGTAAATCGGACAATTAAGACGTTTATTTTTCTGACTATATAGAATGTTTTGTCTAAATGTGGTGTATCGTTTTTTTCAGGTCCGCCAGTTAAGCACGACTGCGATCAGACCTGCAGCCAAGCTGGTCAGGGTATGTTTTGTCAACCCAGAGTGTCATGACTGCATAATGCAATAGATAAATGAAAAAGAGAGGTCTTTATTGATGATGCTTATGTTTCATTCCAGCCTCCCATTCAGGTGTATGGAGTAGAGGGCCGCTATGCTACTGCTTTATACTCTGCTGCCAGTAAGCAGAAAAAACTGGACCAAGTGGAGCAGGATCTCGCGAAAGTCACTGTAAGTCATTCACACCTAACAATTTGATTCCATAAGATATCTTAATTTTTATCTTGTTAATCGTATATTACACAAGGAAAAGGGTGAAAATGTTCTAAATACATACATTGCACTGTCTTGAGAATCACATTCAAGTGATTGGAAACTTGAAAATGGTAACATCCAGCAGGTTTGCACATTGACATTATTGTCCACACACTTTGAGTTTCTGGTGGCCTATCATCAGTATAAATCACTGTGGCAACCATGTATGAAATATGGAGGGAATGACAAAGAGCAATTTCATTTGTAGCATAACTTATTTAAAATTGTAATTATAATTATATTAAGGGCATACTGAGTCATATGTTTTGTTAAATGAAACTGAAAAGGGACATTCAGTTTTTTGAAACCAGTTGCCTAACCTAACTCTTTAACCTTGACATGACCTGGATGACTTAGAACCTTACACCTCACAGCACAATTCAAAATTAACATTAACTTGTGCTAAATTGAAATTAATGGAACATAAACATAAGGACAAACCATAAACAAACATGAATAATGAAGTTGCACAGATTCTTCTGAATGTGTGATTATATATTCCAAACAATATTATTAAGGTTGTGCAATTTACATGTGTCAACATCCATAGGTGTTTGTTTCTTCCACAGACAGGTAATCTTTTAATCATTGTTTTATAGAGTGGAAGAATAAATCTACTTTTGTTTCTTTGTTTTTCTAGGCAATGATCAAGGACCCCAAAATGTCCAGCATTGTAATGAATCCTCATGTAAAGCGCAACATCAAGCTGAAGACACTTACTGATGCTCTTACAAAGTCTAAGGCTTCACCAATCACAGTCAACCTTATCAGTGAGTGGACACAGATTGGATTTTAAATGTATACATTTATATTCTCAATGCTCAACAAGGAAACTCAGACATGTCAAAGGGTTTAACATGATTAATTGATTAATACAAACATTTCTAACTTTGTTATTTAGAATGAATCACCTGGATTTTACTGTTTAGGATTTTATTCGTAAGTCTATCATTTGCTTTACAGATGTTTTGGCTGAAAATGGCCGTCTCAATCTCACTGGTGAAGTCATCACTGCTTTTAGCAAAATGATGAGTTCTCATCGTGGGGAGGTCCTCTGCTCAGTCACTACTGCTCAGGTGCGAAAATGCATTGACATGTAGACTATCTTTCAGTATTTATTTTGCAGATGCTAACTTTTAAAAACTGATTACTTGTCCATTTCAGCCTTTGGATCAAGCTAATCTGGCTGAGCTGAAGGTGGCCCTCAATGGATTCCTCCAGAAGGGCGAAACTATCAAGCTGGAAGTCAAGGTATTTTCCAAATGCTTTAGAAAATCCACTGATCTTATTTGTATTTTATTATATTTTGGGATTCTGTTATAACGACAATTGTGTTAATTCACAGTCGGATGCTTCTATCCTTGGTGGTATGATCGTCAGTATCGGGGACAAGTATGTGGACATGTCCACCAAAACGAAGATTCAGAAGCTCTCCAAGCTCATCAGGGAGGCTTAAGTCCTGTGGACTTAACTTTGCAGAAGATCAGATATACCTGTGGGGGAAACGCTGAAAATGTAAAATTGCTACCTGTTCTAGCATTTTGCTCCATAAATCCAGTGTCTGTGCTTGAGTTCTTATTGATGTTAATAAAAATAAACAACAACACACATTGTAACAAATTTGCTTTTTATTTATTTTGCTGCAGTATAACATTAACATTAACATTAGATGTCACCCTGTCATCATCTTTCCTGGGTGTTTTATGCCTGCTGCTCTAAATTGTTAGTCATTTTTGGCCAAAGCACCTCCTTGGACATCTTTCAGATGATGTAGCCACAGTCACAACTCTGGCATCTCACGTGGAAGAATAATGTACCCTGATTCTGAGGTACATGGCTTTATTTTTCCATGACCTACTGTAACTTCCAACTTCCTCAGTTTCCTCAGTTTTGGAGAAAAAGCATCTGCCATTTATGTAATGTATTACATATCAGTAGCATTCAATGCCAAAAACCAACAAAAAGTCTTAATATAAAAAGTGACAAATTGCCAAAAAGCAAGTACAGAATTGAATTAAAGATTTCTGTTTGGCCTATGAGATCATATCAAATGTATACTAGCATTTGCCAGCTACTGTAGTTTTAGCTCGGTATGTGTTATGTTATAGGACATACATATTGTTTTTTTTTTGGGGGGGGGTTTTTATCAAAATTGACAATAGCCGTCAGCGACCAAGTCATATGATGTTCGTTAGTAAAACAAAAAGATAAAAGAAAGAAAGCATAGAAATCTAATGCCTGGTCCAACTCCTGAAGTCAGATATTACTACAAAGGATCAAAGATTATTTATTTATTTATTCACTTATTTATTAATGTTCCGTGCCTGTTGGAATGAACTCACGTTGTATCGTCTCTCCGAACAGTGTCCCATCCAGGTCGGGATTTATGCTTTAAAACACAAGTCTTGGTATTTTTTATATAGATTCTAGACGTTTGCGCATGCGTGCTGGGCGCATCCTGTTTTATTATTTCATTTTTTTTTCTCCGAATGAAAATGGCTGCCTTTCACAACTAGAGGTCTGCACACATTTTATGAAATGAGCGTTAGGTGAGCCGCTGGAAAGGCGTCCTTATGTCAGGACAGATCTGCCGGGGGACGGAACGGAGTCTGGTCCAGGGCTGATGAAGATGATGTCGTCGGAGAAGATAAATGTACACGGTTACAAATTAACCCTTTCTTGTCTAACGTCCAACAACAACTGAGGTAGGGAGCAGGGCCTTTTAAATTTTCACTTCTCTCCAAACATTTACGCTGTGACGTTTTTGCGCGTTGTGCGAATTCTAAACGTTTTGTGGGAATTACATTTTCGTCGAGTTTCGCCTCTTCTGAGCTAGCGTTGCTTGTGTTGTGTAGTAACGGTTAAAGGACCTGTTTGTTTCGTTTAGCACAACTATGTGTGTATGTTAGACCACTAGGGGGGATTTAACGCGACAGCTCCATGTTTTTGCTGTTAGTTCGTAGTGATAGGTTAAGATTGAGCTTTGCGTTAATTATTTTTGTGTTATGTTAGGATAAAGAAATGTAACCCAAGGCTCTTTCACTCGCGTTCACACTTAGTTTCCATAGGAAAGTACAACATGGAGGAAATGTTCTTCTCTATATCTTTTAGAGAGATATAGATATATATCATTTTTTCCCCTCAACAATCAACAACAATTTCCATATCACCCTGTTCCCTGTATCTTCTACTCTAACTCCAACTACCTCCATGTCCTCTCTCTGGTAGCCCTGGTAGCTCCATCTCTAGGATCATTCTTCTACCAATGTCTCCACTGTCCCTCTTCTGAACATCTCTAAACCATCCCAATCTGTCTTCTCTAGCTTATTCTCCAAACCCTCCTGTCTATGTTGTCCCTCCCTGATCCTGTCCATCCTTGTCTCTCCTAAAGAGAATCTCAGCATCTTTAACTCCTCCACCTCCTGCCTCCTGTCTTCTACTTAATCCTAGTGTCTCTATTCCATCTTTCTTGGCTGGTCTCACAACTGTCCTATAAACCTTTCTCTAACCTTAGCTGACACTGACACATTTCTTTTCTATATTGAATTATAGAATGATTGTATAGGATGCTTCAACCAGTTCCTTAACCTCTAGAACACCATTGCCCAATAGTGAACTTCAGGTGTAGCTAGGACCATAGCGGGTTTGGAAGGGCTCACCACCCAAAGGAAGGCTCTGAGTATGGGGCAGTGTGATTTGGGTGGCAGTCGTGGACACTGCTCTCCCTGTGACCCAGGAACGGATAAGAAAATGAAGATATGATTGGATTTGTGAGATATATTTATTTTGTTCTATGCACTTGCAGAAAATGATGCACCAAGTGGCCAGCAGCAACAACGACTATTGCTTGAGCGGACTGACAGAGGACTGTCATCCAGCCGGACACTTCGACCTGTGTAGCATGCCGTCCAACAAGTTCTACCCTAATGTCACAAACCCAGGTTTGCAACTGTCTCTTGCAGGACTCGGCCCTTTGCCGCAGGCCATGCACAAAGCCATGGCCTGCCAGGTACAAGACACGCAGATCAGTTTCCAGAATCAACCCGTGAGGATGAAGGACAATGAGGCTACCGGGTCCGATGGCTCTAAAAAGAAAAAAAGCACAGGAAAGTCTGGGAGGAGAGGGAGACCATCAGGCACCACAAAGTCAGCTGGTTATCGTACAAGTACTGGTCGACCGCTCGGAACTACCAAAGCAGCTGGGTTTAAAACCAGCCCAGGGAGGCCCCTGGGCACCACCAAAGCAGCCGGATACAAGGTCAGTCCTGGTAGACCTCCCGGAAGTATTAAGAGTCTAGCACGGCTGAAGAAGCTGGAATTTGGTTGTGACAGTGCCAAGAAATTTGACTTCAATAGCTGCAGCGCTCCCAAAGCTTTGGACTTTACTGCATGTAATGTTTCACCGTTTCCATATGGTGTGTTGGAGAAAAGAGACCTCTGTGAGTCCAGTAGCAAAGAGGACGAGACCAGAGAATAGTCACACGTGTTTGTTTGTTTTTTTATGATTGGATGCAATAGCACTTCCTGTTCACTGTTTTTAAACTATAACTTAAAGTCTGGAAGAAGTTTTTTTTTTTTTTACCATTAACTGAAAATAAGTATTCAACATAGTGTCTCTGTTACAAACTGATTTATCATCGTAACTCTTGTCTCTAGAAAGAGATCCAGGACCACATTTTTCTTTTGATATTATTTTTCTGCCTACGTCTAAGGTTTTAGCCATTCGTTACATCTGGTGTTATTATACAACAATGACATACGTGTCATCGCTTTCCAAACATTGTCTGTTTTCTTTTGAATTCCATCAGACAATGTGTGACTGTTGAAGCTTCTTTATCTTGACAACTCTATAAAATAAAATTAGTTGAGGGGTGAATTTCTCATGGAACCTTCTCCCTGGTGGGTTGATACCATCTTCTCGGTCTACTTAACAGAACAGGGTCCGTCCTTATCTTAGTCACAGTCCTTGATTTTCACTCGACATTGTTTACTGTGTTATAGATAATGTAAATCACTCGTTTCATTTTGATACATATTTGTCAGACTGTGGTACAGAAATCCATGTGGAAACGGAACCTGAATTACCTTTAACCTTTGTTATTTTTCTAAATCCTGTTTGTGGAATAGATTCTTTTTGCTACCACACTTTTGTAACATTTTTAAGTTGTATCAAAAGGTCACTTTAGTTCAGTCTTTAAATGCAGCTATAACCTGACATGGAACCCGTGAATCTGTAACTGTCCTCTTCTATGTATGTAAACGTTCTCATTTATCCAACACTCCCAAAGGAGGAACATTTTACTATTTACTTTTAATCAAAGTAGTTTCAAAACAAATAAACATTTTTGTATTATTTATATCTGCACTTTGTCTGTTTAGGCTTTGCCTGTTTCATTCTTGATAAGCACTTCTAGTTTTAGTTGTACCTAAACTATTCATTATTGTTTAATACAAAATAAAAACAAGGGAAAATGTTTGTGAAAATGTGATAATTGCTAATGTGGTGTACGTGCAACTTAAATAAAGAAAAAAAAAGCATTTTCTGAACAAATCTTTTTGTCTTTCTGTTGATTTTTTTTTTTGTCTTAACTTTTTATACATATGTTTAAATAAAGCTGTATGTTCAGGAACGATGTTTTGAACTCCACTGTAGCGTGAGTTACCTGTGTGCTAATGTTTGTTTTCAACTGTGTGGTATCCATCACTTATTTTAATGATAACTTATGACTTGTGTTGTCTACAGCTTACAACCATCCAGGAGCTAAACCAGCAATAACATATCATAAATACAGGTTTGGTTGGACCATCATTTAAAAGCTTTTTTTTATCTGCAAAACCTGGTTCTGTCGACTGCTTTTATCGGCTGGGCTTATAAATCCTTATTCATTATTATTCTAACTGTTTCTGTGTCTTGGAAATGGAAAATATCTATAAGATTACCATAATACCTACCTAAGCTCCACAAAAAAAGGACACACCCAAGATTTACACTCGTTAGATTTCAGCTGACAGGGTAATAAAAAGATAAACACATAACATAAAAAAAAGATTAAGATAAGACGTATAGTATTCGATCTTAGCTTTAAAATGTGAATTTATTAAAAACGCATCAGTGTATATTATGGCGATTTATTTATCTTCAAGTCTAAATCATATTTAATATTTAAAGACCGCGTTGTAATTCCGTCATGTGGACGCTAGAGGGCCACTATTCCGGGACAATGGAAGTCACCTTTGTTTCCTCGTTGTAAAAGTCATTAATGCGCGTTCACGTTTATGTATAAACACAAAACTTGAATTGTTGGACCTCCCTGGTCCAGAATGGAAACATTGTCAACTCAAACACATACACAAAAGTCGAACGTTTCTTTTTTATTATGAATTTTCCACTCTGTTTTAAGGCACATGTAAATTAACCGTCTTGGACGGACAGCGTTGCTTGTAAACAAAAAACGCAACAGCAGACGAGGGTGAGTTCCCGGGCTGGGAGTCGACGTCTGAAAACTGGACGTTCTTTGTGCTCGTCTCCGGGGTCTGGCCCTGCTGCTGCCGCCGCTGCCACTCTATTGTGCTCTATAAACGTTTGCGCCTTCGCGGTTGTTTTTTTTTTATGATGTTGGCGTCAAACCCTCAATGTGGTAAAGTATGATATATTAGAGTTAACCTGGAGCGAAATAAACCCGCTTTTAAAGGTCTTATCGGGACATTCACTGCCCCGTTTTCCCGAAGCGCCGTCGGCCTGTTTCTTTGTGAGAGTGTGAAGACAGAGTGGCAACAAACAACATGGCGCGCGGTTCGCTTTAGGCCGCGTAGCTGTATTTTAGTGGCGCACTGCCTTCATTTTGTTTTCTTGGTTCCTGAACGTCGCGACCCACTGAAACACAACACGGGCCTGTGTCAGGGGGGAAGTCTGAGTGTAAAGATGACCACACGTTGGCAGGTCAACCCTGAATTGGTAATTACATTAATGTTACGACTGTTATAAATGAGAGAAAAAACGAGAAAAGGAAAGTTCACCTGGGTATTACTAACATTGTGCGTGTTACAGTGTGCGTGCGCGTGATGAGGGTGAGTGTCACGGCCCTCTGCTGCTGCTGCTGCTGGTGTTGCTGCAGACGGGGGGTTGGGAGCAGAGCCGATTGGTTGCTGCTCACCAACACAGTCAGTCTGGGCTTGTTTTAACATTAACCGGGGGCACATCGACAGCAGGCAAAACCATGTAGTAAATAAGCCGCTGTGGCTGCTGGGGACCGGCCATGATACACTGACTCTCGCCGCTGTCAAACTGCAGCGTAATGTTTTTTTTTTTTTCTACTTTCGTATTTTCAGTGACAGTGTTTTTTCTACCGTCAGAGGGCCGCCGCTGATGAGGCGATGAACTGCAGAGAATGAGAGCGGCTCCTTGGCCTGCTAGTGCTGACTGCTGCAGCCGGGATTGTGCAGATCCGCTTTCACAAAGCGAGAAAAACCCTCGCTCAGTGGCACAGTGTCAAACAGCCGCTGTTGCTTTCACGGTCACCGACCTCCAAATGGTGAGTTTCTGGCGTTTTCCCCCACGTGTTGATAGTGTGGTGAACTTAGTGGCGATCAGAGGTTTTGTGTCAGTGTATGTGTGTGTGAGTCAGTAGCAACAAGAACCTCTTCCTCTGTCTGTGCGCGGCCGAAGCCTATTTGTTGTGCGAGACTCTCACTGTGCCTCTCACTGATGGCCAAGTGTCACTGCTACTATCGGGCAAAGCCACGGCAGAAGTGGGTTAGCCACACGACCCACAGCCCCGGTACACGTCGGCCGGGTTGGGGCTTTTAGTAAGTGAATGAAACGTGTGTGGATTTCAGGTTTTTTATCCTTAACCAGACCGGCCTGTAGTTTGGAGGCCATGCAGTATGTGTGTGTGAACACAACCAGCTCCATACTATATACTGTCCAACAAAAAGCCAGGTTTGACCCAGTCCACTACGGCAGAGAATTGTACCAGGCAGTAGAAAAGCTCGGTCAAGGAGGTGTGGCTACAGGTAAAGTCAGGTTTAAAGCCTTCAGATAATTGACACCGGGGCAAGGGCTACGTAATATCGAGAGGAAGAAAAGGGAAATCATGTTGAATGACATTTGAGAAATTAGTGTTCACTCCAAGAATGTGAAGGGATGTGACGTGTAATGCGTTATAAATAAAGCACAAGACTTAGTGCTTGTTTTTTCAAAACTAAATCTTGCTAACTCAGGTTCCCATATTTCAGCTAATACCTGGATCGATTTCTATGCAGATGATGGTTGACTTATGAGGACACCAAACAAACTAAATCAGTCCTAAAACAATGTCCTTTGAATCGCGCGCTACTTTTAATTTTTTAATTATGGTTTTTTATACACTACATGTGGAGGGAGTGATGGACTAGCAGTTAAGGAAGTGGACTTAGGTCTTCAAGTTCGAGTCCACCAGTAATTCGGGTACCACTGAGATGTTTCGAGCGCAGCATATAGCTTCCGTACGGCTCAGCACCAACTGGAAGTTGGATTACAGTACGGTGACCCGCTAACAGATAAGTTGATGAAGATGAATTCATAAACGAATAAGCAAAGTGGACTTTTTGTATATACATTTTTACCTGTTAACCCATTACAGGGTAGCGGGGGCAGCAGACCCACCATAACTTTATTAGCAACAGTCGTACTTTTATTCTCCTTTTCGGCACGGTTAAATTGCAGCATCTCAAATTTGAAACCCTACACAGAGGGAAGAGGTGAAAAATACAGCCCCTGGATTTCTCCCGTCTTTGTTTTATCGTAGCAAAAAATCCAGGCACTGTAGCTGCATAGAATAAATCACCATATGGACATTAGAGACTTATGTAAGACAAAATAACCGCAGAAACCTCGGACGCTTTGATTTATTCTCCTTGGATCTGTTGGCCACACGCAGTGGTTGTTTTATGTGAATGTCAATATGTCTAGATGTTATATCTGTCCCCACACAGGTTGCTGTAAGATATAAAGTAAAACTATAATGGTCTGCAATTTTTATCTAATCTATATTTTCCCTTTTTGTTTGCTTTGACAGGATACAATCATGACAACATGAATCAGTCATACAGACAGGCTGTAAGGGGTTCAGTGTTTGGCTCCGGCCAGTCAGAGCTGAGGCCCCACAATGGCCTGGTGAGCACCTCTTATGGAAACCAGTGTGGCATTGGGAAGCGTGGTTCGGAGCAACTGCCGTCCTCCAGCCTGAAGCAGCCAAGTTCACTGGGATACAGCCAGCCAGAGCGGACACTCTGCTACAGTCCTCTGAAGAGGCGGCAGGACCTGAACACTGTGGTCAACAGGTCCGTCTTGGACAGAGACGTTCGTCCGAGCAGCTATCTTCACTGTGTGAGCCCCAACAGTGACGATGACGATGAGTTTGAGGCACCCTCAGTCCAACTGCCTCCTTCGCCGGGCAATAACAGTATACAGCCTTATGAGGCATCGGAAAGAGTCGGCAGGAATGGCTTCTCACCTCGGAGCCCTGACAGCCTGGAGCACTGTTCCCCCATCCCCAATGGATATCTGCATTTTGAATCTACGCTCTTTGACAGCAGTGACGTTAAGGACGGCGACGACGAGGGGGATGACAGCGGAAGCGAGGACTTGAAGCCCTTTCTCCATTCACAAAAGTTGCGCCAGGAGCGAAATGCTACTGACGCAAAAACCTCCTGTGATAATGTGGCGGACAGAAAAACTTACAAACCCACTGTTTTTAACCTAATGTCAAAAACTATCTCTGAACTCAACCCGACACTAAGTCCGAGTGCACTGCCAGAAATTAATATAAGAGACAGTTGGAATGTGGATGAGGACTCTGCTAGTGATTATGAACTTACTTCTCCTGTTGACCCCGGGCTTGTTTCACCAAGTGGCACCAACTCCAATGTAAGTCAATGTATCAATCAACGAACCTTTATCTGCTCCGACTCCAGCAGCAGAATTTTTATACTTGACACTCATGAAATAACACGTATGTCAGTGACATGCAGTCAGTTTTACTTTAAATCAGGGGCCTCAACCTCAAACAAGTTCAGGGCCACCACCCTCACGTTTCCCATAGATTCTGTGTAATACAAACTGAACCAGTAGGAGACTGAGGACCAGGGTTTTGAGAACTACACTGTTGCCTCAGCTTTCGAACTTTTGAACCGGTCCATGTTGGTGGTCAACGTCTGATTTGGTCGAGGTCTGAATTAATTTTTCCCATAAGAAATAATTCAATAAAAAGCCACACTAGTCGTAGGTCTGTTCATGTTGAATTCTGAACAAGAAGGAACGCATGCGGTTTGGTTGACTCGCCGAGCACGGCTGCCCAAATGCTCTCTCGGCTTGACGCGGGCCATTCAAAAGCTGAAATTTGGTCAAAAGTGAAGGCAATATTTTCTCGAAAATTTTGTCGAGGGCTGAGGCATTCAAAAGCTGAGGCACCACTGTATAGGATTTACCATCAAATATGGAGAACAAATCTATAAAAATTCAACTTTCACATTAGGGTGGGGGCCATAAAATATAATTCTGTGGGCTGCAAATGGCCCACGGGCCGTGAGTTTGAGACCCCTGCTTTAAAACCCAAGTCAGTGAAACAAAACAAATATTTCTGTATTAAACAAAAACTCTTTAGGCGTCTCACCACCAACAGAAAGGTACAGTGCAATGACATTTGGGTGGTAGTCGTGGAGACTGCTGTCCCCGAGACCTGGTAACGGATAAGTGGGTGAAAATTGCACAAAAAACTCTTAAAACTTACAAAAAAGAGTAGAGCTAAGTTAATCCTTTAAACCTTATATCATATCATTTTCTCTATATATTGTTATCACAGCCAGCTGAACAAATATCCTTCACACCAGTAAAAGTGCTGCTTTCACTCGTCTTTGTCATATAGCACGCAACGAAAAATTTACCTGCATGGGAATTGTTCCGTGGTGAGAACTTCAAAATGGTAACTTGGCAACTACTGGATTTAAACTTGCAACCGTTGGACCCTAATCTATTTCCTTAACTGCCAAATCCCTGTGGCATCTTCAGTTTTTTTTAAATCAAATCTATTGTTTTGCAATAGTAAAGTCTTGCTCCTGTCTTTTCAATAACATGCAACCCATACGGGTCATGTACGGTAATACTGACGTTCATGTGGTGTTTCAAAGTGTCGGGTATCGACGCATGTTTTCAAGGTAAGTATTTGACTGACGCATGGGAAACAAATTGATGATTCTCTTTCTACAACTACAACCTGTATCATTCTAGGTTGTTTTCAGATAGTGTTAATAAACACATGCATTTTTTTTCTAGTTTGAAGGCTAACATATTTTTCCTCTGTTCCTGGTTTAGTCAAGCAGCCCAAAGAAAAAGCCTCTCCCTACTGTAAAATACTTGGAAGGAGACCTGGTTTGGGCAAAGTTCAACAGAAGGCCCTGGTGGCCATGTCAGGTGACCTGTGATCCAAAACAGGACACGCATACTAAGATGAAAGGTGAGGAAACTTTGGATATAATTTTGTATATAATGTGATTTTTTTTTATTTTGCATCTACTAATACACCACCTGGAACAATAATGTTTTTTTTTTTTTCTCAGTTCCCAGTCCCCGTCCTTGTCGGATGTATTACCTGGAGACATTAGGGAAGCATGAAGAATGTGCTTGGGTGCAAGGGAATGCCATTTTTCCTTTTGAAGGAGGACATCAGTTTGAGAACCTACCAGTGCTGAGGAGAAGAGGGAGGCAAAAGGAGAAAGACTACAAATATACTGTAAGTCTTTATTAAGTCACTTTGAGGTTTATTATTCTGTGTGTGAACATTATTATTAATTTTTTTTTTCTTTTTTACCAGATACCCAAAAGTTTATTGACTGCATGGAAAGTTGGTGTTGCAGAAGCTGAATATCTCCTTCCCATCCGACGAAGACATGAGGAAAGCTTGTTTCCGGTGTCTACTAATGGAGAGGAGCGTGTTCCAAGTCCACTGCCCCCTAGAGAGCTACCGAATACCCCGTCTTCTTCTTCTGCTTCCAAGGACCAAGGACAAATCTTGTCACCTCCCAGTAAAACTGAGCACAACCTAGTCAAAAACTCCAGTAAAGTCTGCAAGAAGAAGAAGAAGTGTCTGTCAGACATATTTGGGCACATAGTTAGCGGAACAATAGAAAGTTCAATTGGCTTAAATGCCACTGATCCATTATGTATGACAACTTGGTCCCTGCCAAAGAAAGAACCTAAGAACTCTCCGTACACTGACCTGGATTCAGTTCCAACGTTAAATCGTCCTAAACGCACGCCCGTGACTCCAGTTAAGGATGTGGTGGGAACAGAACAAGGTTCAGCAAAAGCGCAAACCAAGTTCTCTGAAAAATCCAACCACTGCACCACTCCCCATGTAAGCATGCTAACAGATAATTCCAATTCTACAGTTCCAAACAAGGAACAAAGTTCAGTCAGCTGTGATGAACAGACGCATGGTTCTCCTGAAAAGCACTCTCCAAACCTTCCTGCCAGCAGTCGCCTCATGACAACAGCTCTTAGAGCAGAGGAAGAGACCGATCTCCAAGATGCACTGGCCGCAAGCCAAACCTCAGCTAATGCCTGCAGTGACAACTGTCCTACAGATATTCCTGCTAATGCAGCCTTTACACCTGAAAAGTCTCCCAACTTGGGTCCGAGGGACAATTCATCATCCTTACACAGTCACAGTTCTCCAAAAAGACGCTTGAGGAAGCCTCACAAAAAACTTTGTAATGGATCTCCGCTCAAACCCCATTGTGCCAACAGAGCTGAAAGTTATTTGACGTCAGCTGAGGTCAAGACGGAAAACATTGTCGTGGACATTTCCTCGTCCTCATCTCCATCATCGTCATCTCTCTCTCCTTTTGACGCGTTCCAGGACGTGAAAGAACTCACGTTTAAGTCACTGGCAAACGAAGACAACAGTGACTCTGAACTCGCCTCATTTCGCCCAAAGTCCAACTATAAATATAGTACTTTACTGATGCTGCTGAAGGACATGCATGACACAAGAGAAAAAGAAGGAAAGCCCTTGACTATCCCTCCATCAGCCGACCTAATCAAGGAGGAACCGCTAGTCATCCCTACAGCTGGAGACAGTGACCACCTGCGGGTTGGATTTGATCATTTCACGGCGGGATACAAGACTGACAATGGCAAG
The DNA here is from genome assembly GCA_016785265.1 of Paraplagusia blochii. Taxonomy (NCBI): domain Eukaryota; kingdom Metazoa; phylum Chordata; class Actinopteri; order Pleuronectiformes; family Cynoglossidae; genus Paraplagusia; species Paraplagusia blochii. Next base: position 485,704 of record JAFBJS010000748.1, read on the forward strand.
TTTGGAAACTGCAAATCAACCTACAATGTAGAGGTGAAAACCAGGAACAGGACTAAGGCTATAATGTCCTCTGATACCTACCACTGTGAAAACGTCCCCATTTACCCAAAGATGGGAAACGCAGACAAACAACGTAGGAAACAGAAACTTCCAGCAAAACTAAAATCCAGTGTTTCCGGCCTTTCTTCGGATCTGGCAGACTTTGCCTACGGCAGAGAGTTTGTGAGCGGTCACGCAGACTTGGCTAGTTCTGGATCTGGATCTGGAGCCCTTGTCCCTTCTGACCCCTCAGCTGGCTACCTTGTCAAGAACTCGGAATCAGCAGTGGCTCCGAAGAAACGTTGGCAGGCCCTTGAGGAGGTTGGACGGAATAAAGTCGATCCTATGAATGAAGGATCCGTCAAGTTAAATGGCTGTCACTCTGTCAGAGCAACAGCAATAGATGTGGATGACGCACCAGCAACAAATGACCTGCACTCATTGGAACACAGTAGCACTGCAGGTAAGATGATACCACTTGAAGCAGAGAGTACATTGTATTTTTTTTTCCTATCGTTGCAACCCACTGCTCTTATTTTGTTGACTCTCAATCTTTTTTGCTCACACTGTGTGATCCAATAGTTTGGTGCGATTGGATTGTTCCCCAACCTTATAATATATTAGGTTGGGGAATATTATTAGGTTAGGTACAGAAAATAAATACAATAATATTTAAGTTCAACCCTGTATGGTGTCATAAGGAAAGTTCTTGTTATTTTGTATATTTTCTGTCTCAATTAATACAATTTTTTTTTCACCTCAATCTAAACAATAACCCTTTTTCAGCTCATATAAAAATGTGAACCTTGTTACATTGATGTGTTTACAGATCATTCAGAGATCAAACGTCTCCGGAAACCAAGTAAAAGACTTCTGGAGTCAGCCGAGGAGTATGAGCAAATTTTCACTCCAAAACTGAAATCAAAGAGAAACAGCTCTGAATCTTCAAGTGTGGTAAGTTTTGCCTTATTTTTTAATGCAGAGAGGAAATAAAATAAAGGGCTGTCAATATCAACACATGGATGGAACAACTGGAGAAAGGTCTTAGGAGTGAGAGAAGCTAGGAATAGGTAGAAGACAGGAGACAGAGCTGGAGGTGGAGGAGTTAAAGATGATAAGATTCTCCTTAGGAGAGACAAGGATGGACAGGATCAGGAATGAGGTGATTAGAGGGACAACACAGACAGGAAGGTTTGGAGAAAAAGATAGAGAAGACAGATTGAGATAGTTTGGACATGTTCAGAGGAGGGACAGTGGATACATTGGTAGAAGAATGATCCTAGAGATGGAGTTACCAGGTAGGAGACAAAGAAGAGATTGATGATGAAATGAGGGAGGACATGGAGGTAGTCGGATACAGAAGATACAGAGGACAGGGTGAGATGAAAATTGTCAACTCGTTGTGGCAACACCTAGGAAGAAATGGACAAGACGAAAGGAGAAGAAGAATATCAACACTTTCAGTCACGATAACAGTTGTGATTAATCATGATTAAAAAGAGAAAAGCTTAAAAACAACAATTGGCGCTGGAGGTTCTTCTAGAATCTTTGATGTAGCTTGAGATCTTCTACTTCGGTAGAAGTACTTCACTTACTTTGCTGTACTCTGGCCTTTCTAGGTGTCTGATGTCTAACTGTACATTATGCTTATCTTCACACAGGAGATATTAGAGCTGGCAGCTCTTCCTGATCCCACTCCCTCCCCTGAAATTCTTACCTCAGCCTTGTCCTCTGTGGAACCTACTGAGGCCCCAGCACAGCCTGAACAGGGTCCATGTGAAGATGAGTGTCCCCCGTCAACACCCTCAGGCATCACACCCCCCAACACTGATACTGAGGCAGCAGAAAAAACAGATCTACCTCCAGATCCTGGTAAATAAGCATCAGTTTGAAACTTCAATCACTCGTGTTCGTTCTGTTGCATATTTTCTTATTTTTCTTTTCTTTTATTGTTTTATTTTAAGACACGTCATCATTAAACCAAGACAGAAAGAGGCCTAGAAAGTTAACACACAGAGTATTGGACTGTACCATTGAAGAAATGCCTGTTCCTCCTACACAAAAGAAGGATCTGGTAAGTTTCTGGTTAAAAATGCTTCTGATCCCATGGTTTACCATTTGTCTGACAAAATATTCACAAAATATTTTTAATTTTTTTCACAGCATCCAAGTTACTGTGGAATTACCTCAGAGGTGAAGGTGTTAGTCAAGAAAACTCAGGTTCTTTAAAAACACATTTTATCCATATACTCAATGGTGTCAATGATGTATCATATAATCTTAATGATCCTACTTTGTTCAGGTTGAATCTGTGGAAAAGGAGAAACCCACTCCTGCCCCTGCTCCCCTGCAGCCCAAGCGGAAAATAGTCTCTACTCCAAACAGGACCCCAAGTCCCCGTGGGTCAAAGACCCCAAAGCAAGAGAGCGAGACAGAGGTGTGCAGCTCTGATGAGATACCAAAAGTTAACACTGGAACGGCCACTCCAAAACCTGAGGTTGGAACTAACAGTATATGATGAAAGAAATGTAAACTAACGTAAACTTCTTAGTTTATTGAACCAATGATCTCTTACATTTTCCTTTTCTCTCTCTAGGTTCAGCCTCTCAGTTTGAGCGACTCCATCAACTTCCACGTTGACGTTAAAGGGAAAATAGGAGCAGCGTCGTCCAAGGAAAACGTTTGTCAGGTGTGTCAAAAAGACAGTTTGATTTACTATGACTTCAAAATTGAACCTTAATTAAATGAATGCAATGCTGCAGAATACCTTTGGAAGGAGCAGGAGTTAAGAGACTTAGGATCCACTGTTCAGAGCAGTGGAGACTGTGGAGATCAGGAATGAGGTGATTAGAGGGACAACACAGACAGGAAGGTTTGGGGACAAAGCTAGAGAAGACAGATTGAAATGGTTTGGACATGTTCAGAGGAGGGACAATGGATACATTGGTAGAAGAATGATCCTAGAGATGGAGCTACCTGGTAGAAGACAAAGAGGAGATTGATGGATGGACTAAGGGAGGACATCGAGGTAGTTGGCGTTAGAGTTGAGGACACAGAGGACAGGGTGAGATGGAAATTGTTGACTCGCTGTGGCATTTCCTGAAAAAGGGACGAGCTAAAAGAAAAAGAAGACGACGGCGTAAAACCTTTGGAACTGTAACATCAATCCTTGAACCCTTTTCTTTCTTTTTCTTCTAGGTTTGTGAGAGAAGTGGAGACCTGCTGTTGTGTGACGGCCAATGCTACGGAGCGTTTCACCTTGAGTGTCTCAGCCTCTCTGTGGTCCCCAGGGGAAAATTCTACTGTAATGAATGCAAAACAGGTCAGCTGTCCCTGCCTGGTGTTTCAAATGTATTAGGTTTTTGATGTGACCAGTCACTGGACAGGTTAGATGACCTGATGAATGGTGAGTTTGAGATCTGAGTTTATTTCTCTGTGTTCATTGCAGGTGTCCACTCCTGCTTTGTGTGTAAGAAGTCTGGTGATGAGATAAAGCGCTGTATAATCCCTTTGTGTGGGAAGTTCTACCATTCTGACTGTATATCAGCATACGCTGCCACGCAGCCACACAACAAAGGCTTCCGCTGCCCACTGCATGTGTGTCTGTCGTGTCACATCGGCAATCCCCAGAACATCTGCAACTCCAAGGGTAAGTTCCAACTTCATGTCTCTTGGTGTGTGTCTCTGTGTGGTTCTGATACATCAAAAGGAAAGCCACAGAAGAGATTGATGGATGCAGTGAGGGGGGACGTGGAGGTAGTTCAGAGTCAGACTAGTTAGATAGAAGATACAGAGAACAAGGGTGAAATGGAAAATGTTGACTCATTGTGCCAACAGCTGAGAAAGGGACAAGTCAAATCAAAATGAAGACTCACTATCTGTCAGCCTGAAGTTGTTTTGAATCAAACAACAGTTCCATATTTTGCCGCCATAATATTTTTTTTCAAGTTCCTAAAACAACTCTCTGAAGGCAGCGTTTGTCATTCTAACACATTCTCTTCAACAAAGAAAAATACAAAATAATCATTGCAAAGCAAATCTGCCATTGGTCCAAAATTATCTGCCAAATGTGGGCAGAATTATTTAATATTGGTGAGATTATTCTTTTAATGAAAATCTGACAACAAAATGTCTAGGTTTTGTCAAATGTGTTTGTAGGGTCACGAGATGTTTAGCTCAGTTTATGGGGAAACATCTGCATTTATAAGTGTTCTTGATATCAGAACCAGAATGGAAATGTTTGGACAATGTTGTCATATTGACAAAAAGTCGATATCTGAAAATAATAATAATCGCTATCGTTAATGCTATTGTCTATGGGTTTGGGCAAATTTGTGTCTTTAATGGTTTGGGGATAAACGACAGTAAATAAGAGTGATAGTCACTAGATGGCAGCATTGCAGCTCATTTAATTAATGTTATACTAAATCCTACAGAACATACTGTGTCTAAGACCATTAAGGAGACCACATTACAACATCTTGCACATGTAAATATCACTCAGATGTGCATTTGATGAATTAATTGAGATTTTATCTTCATAGGAATCGTGCTTAAGATTTCCATAAAATCTTGTCCTGTTCAGTGACCTGAGAGGCCTGTGTTTGTTTTCATTATACTTTCAGGTCGATTGGCCCGATGCGTGCGCTGCCCGGTGGCCTATCACGCTAATGACAACTGCATGGCAGCCGGCAGCCTGGTGCTGGCCAACAACAGTTTCCTGTGTCCAAACCACTTCACTGCTCGCAAGGGCTGCAAGAACCACGAGCACATCAACGTCAGCTGGTGCTTTGTCTGCTCTGAAGGTGAGGCTGGTAGGAAATCAGATAGTGAAAGGATTCAGCAGTTTCTACTGTTGTCTGTAAAGATTCTCATTCATCCATGTTGTTATTCATATATTTATTATTATATATATTTTTATTTTTTCATCATATCCTAATTTTAAGAAATTTAATGAGATTTGGTCAACTAAGTCTCTTCTTATTGGCGTGATCCAAACCATGTGTCAAACTCAAGGCCCGTGGCCCAAATGCCACCCGCCAAGACATTTTGTATGGCCCACAAGATCTTACAAATAATTTTATAATGTAAATACAGCAGAGTTTCATAACCTAATAAATATAAAAAGTGTTGTAACACAACAATAACCAATATTAATATGTAAATAACCAATAATTAACTGCAGGACAGTTGTGAGACCAGCCATGATGGATGGATTAGAGACACTAGGAATAGGTAAAAGACAAGAGAGACATAACTGGAGGTGGAGGAGTTAAAGACTCTCTTTAGGAGAGACAAGGATGGACAGGATCAGGAATGAGGTGATTAGAGGGACAACACAGACAGGAAGGTTTGGAGAAAAAGCTAGAGAAGACAGATTGAGATGGTTTGGACATGTTCAGGAGAGGGACAGTGGACAGTATTTCAATATTTTCTTAAAGTGAGGATCTTCCCAAAACGCCTTTGTCCTGATGTGTGTGTGTGTGTGTGTGTGTGTTGTGTGTGTATGCTGTGGTGTTGTGGTTCCAGGAGGAAGCCTGCTCTGCTGTGAGTCTTGTCCTGCTGCTTTTCACCGCGAGTGTCTGAACAT
>JAFBJS010000748.1:491647-504603 GCA_016785265.1 Paraplagusia blochii
TGATCTGTGATAGAAGAGAGGCAGCTAAGGTGGAGGGACAGGACTGCAGGACAGTGGTTAGACCAGTCATGATGGATGGATTAGAGACACTAGGAAGAGGTAGAAGACAAGAGAGACATGGCTGGAGGTGGAGGAGTTAAAGATTCTCTTTAGGAGAGACAAGGATGGACAGGATCAGGAATGAGGTGATTAGAGGGACAACACAGACAGGAAGGTTTGGAGTAAAAGCTAGAGAAGACAGATTGAGATGATTTGGACATGTTCAGAAGAGGGACAGTGGACAGTATTTCAATATTTTCTTAAAGTGAGGATCTTCCCAAAACGCCTTTGTCCTGATGTGTGTGTGTGTGTGCTGTGGTGTTGTGGTTCCAGGAGGAAGCCTGCTCTGCTGTGAGTCTTGTCCTGCTGCTTTTCACCGCGAGTGTCTGAACATGGAGATGCCTCAGGGCAGCTGGTTCTGCAACGACTGCAAAGCTGGGAAGAGGCCGCGTATCAAGGATATACTGTGGGTCAAATGGGGGCGCTACAGGTAACCTGATGATTACATGGTTATATCAATGCAAAAAAAAAGAAAATTGACTTACACCTATCTGTATGAAACAACCTCTTTTCTGTCTCCACAGGTGGTGGCCAGCAGAGGTCTGTCTGACCAAAGAAGTCCCAAACAACATCTTGAGGATGAAACATGAGGTTGGAGAGTTCCCGGTACAATTCTTTGGCTCCAAAGATTTTGTGTGGACGTACCAGGCCAGAGTCTTTCAGTACATGGAGGGCGACACGCACAACATTGAGAAAATGGGAAAAGGTGCTGATGCAGTGTACAAAAAAGGTATGACCCCTCATTACCTTTATTACCTACCATTATTTGAACAATATGTCTAACTTTGTTTTGTTTTTTTTGTTGTCAAAGCTCTGACTGAAGCTGCCGAAAGGTTCAGAGAACTACAGGCAGAAAAGGAAATGAGGCAGCTTCAGGAGGACAAGAAGAACGACAAGAAACCTCCTCCTTACAGACACATCAGGGTTTGTGTTTCACTCTGAAATGCACTCACGGATCAACCATACCTGGTCTGAAAACCCTCTCTTCCTCTGCATCAGGTGAACCGGCCGATAGGTAAGGTGCAGATCTTCACGGCAGACCTGTCGGAAATCCCAAGGTGCAACTGCAAGGCCTCTGACGAGAACCCGTGCGGCGTGGACTCGGAGTGCATCAACCGTATGCTGATGTACGAATGCCACCCTCAAGTGTGTGTTGCGGGGGAGCGATGTCAGAACCAGGCCTTCACCAAGCGTCAGTACACTACTGTGGAGATCTTCAGGACTCTGTCACGGGGCTGGGGTTTACGCAGCGTGGCGGACATCAAGAAGGTAGAATCAGAGGAGACTCTTACGTTGCTGTCTTCATCTCTTGGCCTCTTCTTCTCAGATTTATATTTTTTTATGTTTTTTTTTTTTTTAGGGAGCCTTCGTGAGTGAATACGTCGGAGAGGTCATAGATGAAGAAGAGTGTCGAGCCAGGATTAAACATGCACAGGAGAACGACATCTTCAACTTCTACATGCTTACACTGGACAAGGTAGATACTCTAGATGGATGGAACTTAATTAATACATCAGAAGCTTCCTTTGGGAAATTATGGGGGTGATTATTATTATGGGGACTGGATGAGATCAAGTCTTTAAGGCTTAAATCTAAGTCTAAAATGGAAACTGTTAAGGACACGTGTGACAAAAAACCTCCAAGTTACCTGGTCCTCTCAAAATCCTCAAACTTAAATAAGTTGAAGACCACCACCCACACTATCATTTTACCTAAGGGCCTCGTTATCTTTCAGTGTTCAATACAAAAGAAAAAAAAATTCTGATAGATTCTGTGTAATACAACACTGAACCAGAAGGAGGCTGTGGACCAGGGTTGTGAGAACTATAAGATTGACCATAAAATATGGAAAACAAATCTATAATTTATTATTTCAACTTTTATTTTATCCAACTTTCACATCAAGGTGGGGGCCGCAAAATATCGTTCCATGGGCTGCAAATGGCCCACGGGCCACGGGTTTGTGACCACTGTAGTGAAATTTAGGTTATTTTCTTCACAGTAAAATACAATTACAGTGCACTGACACCTCTGGGAGTCTGAGCACTGACCTTAAGGTTTTGGAATTGTCTGTGACACCATATGTGTCCTTTGGAAAGCTGGGAAATATATTTTACAATAACAGGAACAGGAAGTGAAAAGCAGGAAAGAGGCTAAAGTGGAAACACAATTCAAACCACATGTATATCATATTGAGATATTTTGAAAACCAGATTACTAATCTGAATGTGCTGCATACAGCATATGTTATTCAAGTTACCGATGTTTGACTTATTGTTATTCTTCTTGTTATTCTAGGACCGGATCATTGATGCCGGCCCCAAAGGGAACCAGGCTCGCTTCATGAACCACTGCTGTCAGCCAAACTGTGAAACCCAAAAGTGGACGGTCAACGGTGACACCAGGGTGGGACTGTTTGCTCTTCAGGACATCCCCAAAGGTTTGAGAAACAAAATCTGAATCCTGTTCTACTGGGAATGATAAACATTTCAGCGTAACAACAGACTGATCGTGTGTACGTGTGGTCGCACAGATGTGGAGCTGACTTTCAACTATAACCTCGAGTGTCGGGGCAACGGGAAAACAGCCTGTAAATGTGGAGCACCCAACTGCAGTGGGTTCCTGGGTGTCCGTCCGAAGGTAACGAGTCTCACCAAAACACAGGATTGATTGGCTTTTGTCCTTGTTTATTCCTCCAGTTTCTGTGACATAATTGTTGCTTTTTTCCATCATATTTTTTATATTCAGCATATATTGATCACGTTTGACTTTTTACAAAAATAACAAGTCCAAAAAATTAACTCTCCCACTTTGTGATCGTCTATTACACCATTTTTTTTTAGAACCAGCCTCCAGCTGAGAAAGTGAAGCTGAAGGATGGTAGAAGAAGAGGAATGAAAAAGAAGACAAGACAGGTGGCCACAAAAGAACGAGAGGACGAGTGCTTCAGCTGTGGGGACGGGGGACAGATCGTGTCCTGTAAGAAGCCTGGCTGTCCAAAGGTCTATCACGCCGACTGTCTCAACTTGGCCAAAAGGCCTGCAGGTACGTGGAGATAAATGGGTTTTACTGTTGACATGAGGAATGTCAACATGTAACAAGGAGCCTTGTGTTTAACCATCATGAGGTTTTCTGATTGAATGAAGGGAAAAACCTGGAGGTTCACAACAAAATCAGGACCTGACCGAAGTCTGATTTGTTATTTGGTGGCTAATGCTTCAGTGAAAAATAAAGTTACTTTATTAATCCCAATTTAGGAAAGTATAGTGTAAACAGGCACCAAGTTTGTGGTTCCTCTGGGAATTGAACCCAGCAGTGAATGTTATATACCGTAATTTCCCGACTATAAGCCGCATATTTTGTCACACAATTGCAACCCTGCAGCTTATGCAGAGATGCGGCTAATGTGTGCATTTTTTCAAACTGCTCGAGCAGAAAAGGTAAGAGTGAGACAGGTGGTGTTGAGGAAGACGCAAGTCACAACCCCCAATAAACACCATAGAAGAAGAAAAAGTATAACGAACGGTAACGCACTTTTGTACATGAATAAAATTAGCATAAACTGACCCTCATCATGGAAAATGCAAAAAAAAATGCATTCAGGTGCAGCTTATGTGTCTACAAAATGTATTGGGTGCGCCTTATAGTCTGGAAATTACGGTAATCCAGCGGACCAAATATATTCACACTGTGGGCCAAATTTGGTCCCCGGACCAGAGTTTGATACGTCTGCTTTGTTGTCAATTTTGTTGTCACTCGTTCATGTGTAAAGTTCACACCTGATTAATGACAAATTCTGCCCCCAGGACGGTGGGAGTGTCCTTGGCACCAGTGTGACGTCTGTGGAAAAGAGGCGGCTTCTTTCTGCGAGATGTGTCCCAGCTCCTACTGTAAGGAGCACCGTGATGGAATGCTCTTCATTTCCAAGTTGGATGGAAAACTGTCCTGCAGTGAACACGATCCCTGTGGACCCGACCCACTGGAGCCAGGAGAGATCCGTGAATACGTGCCAGACGCGACCTCCGCGGGGCCTCGGGTCGCAGCCCCCCACGTCGGCCCCACAACGGCCTCAGACTCAAAACAGACCAGTTCTCCTTCTAGCGCCACCGGTGTGGTGGACAGACCCAAACCTCCTCCACCTCCACGACTCTACATCAACACAAGGACATCCACCTCCAGTTTCGTCCCCTCCAGTAAGTCCTACCTCACGAACAGCACTGACTTCTCTTCCTGCTCCTCCTCCAAGGACGGGAAGGACGATGGGGAAGTGGAGGACGGGGAGGTGTGTGGGATAGAGTTAGAAGAAGTAGACGATGATGATGATGACGACGACGAAGAGGATGATGAGGAGGATGATGAAAATGAGGAAGACCATGTAGACGACGAGGAAGATGACGTGATGGAGGTCATCGAAGATGAAGGCATGGAGCCTCTTTATGGAGATGACAGGGTGGAAGTAGAGGACGAGGAGGAGGATGAAGATGATGATGATGAAGAAGAGGACGGAGGTAGTGTTTGTGACACTTGGGGAGATTATATGGATGAAGATGCTGAAGAAGGCGAGGTGGTGTGGGAGGAGTGGAGTTGAGTGGAGGGCGATGTCTGTCGGATTCTTCAAACCTACGCAGCAGAAACTCTTAACAGACTCAGAGGATTGAAAAAGGTGAATCTTTTGGTACCTACTTGAACGCAACACTGCCTTCACTGGTACTTCATGGCCTTCTCATCCACGGCTGGACTGACAGTGAGGATGTGTCCTGGTGCTACGGCTCTTTATACTGTCGGTGCGTTGTCTCTGTGTCCGGTGCTGTCATTTTTGGTTCTCTCTCTTGGTATTGTTTACATTTTGGGTCTTTTTAAATGTTTGTTATGTAAGAAAAAGACATTTGTTCCTGACCAAACTCACTATAAGGGCATCTTGTGTTGCTGTTACTGTCTTAACCTTGTGTTTCTTTTACAAGTGGTTTAAAAACTGAGCTCTCATTGGTTCATGTTACAGTAAGACACAGCAATCGTGTTTGTTGTGCCTGTGAAAAGTGAAAAATAAACCCACATCTTTATGTCTGATCATTGTTGTCCAGACCAACACAGTCTTACTTTCTATTTTTATGAAAAGTTTACATAATTACATTTACAAACACCACTGCTGTTCCACTGTTTTATAGAAGACATTTCTTTTTGCCTTTGCAATCACTGATATCAGAGAGACATCTTCATTTCTTTGTAAACTTATTTAACTATTAGATTGTGTTTATCAATAATCAGTGAGTTATTTTCCCTTGCGTGCTTTTTGAAGTTTACACCTTCATGTTTTTTTTACTTCATATATGGGTGGTAAACATTTGTGACCTGGATACTTTTCACTGCAATTCATTTTCTACTGATTTCTCCCTGGTATAAAGACAAATGTACACAGTGAAACAAATATTACAACAGGTCTAAATGAAGAAAATAAAACTAAATACAATTTCATAACTACGTCTTACGTGAACTTAATTTGTACCTCGCAAATGGTTTAAATACGTATATTTCTTTTACTTCAGTAGGTAATACAACAGCAGTGTCTTGTACTTTTATTTTTTACAGCTTGTACTGACAGCTGTCACCTGCTGGTGGCGCGGTCCCCCATAATAGTGACGTAAAAATCACCGAAGAAGACGATACGCGAGTGACGTTATTACGTTACATGTAAAATGGCGACGGAGACGTGACGCTCTTCAAAACACTAGTGAGAAGTGCAAAACAACAGCTTAGACGTAAACGCTTTGTTCTTTTTACGGAATCAGTCTTGATTATAGCTGTGCTGACTAAGGTAAGGTCAACATTATGTTGCGTTTTCTTATATATTTAGCAGGTTTTAGTTCGCGGTTAGCTTAACGCCAAGCTAATGCTTAGCCCCTGTTTCGTGCATCTGCGTCAAAAGTACCGAGTTCCCCTCAAAACCCCACAATATTTCCCCTTTACAAAATGGTTTCAAGTATTTACATATAGAACTTTTGACCCACTTAATTAAAATGTTAATTAAATATCTGTATATCTAAATTTTCAGCAACACGTCCGCGTTAAAGTTGGCAAAACTCATTACTTCTAAAGAGAATGTGATTTTTTTTTTTTTACTTCTCAGTCCGTTATTTATCGTGTCGGTTTTCTTGTTAGTAGATTTTAGCCATGACGGAACAGGCTGGAAACAGCACAGAGGGCATCGTGGGCCTGGATGAGCCCAAAAAGATGACCAGGGAAGACTGGAGGAAGAAGAAGGAATTGGAGGAGCAGAGAAAGCTAGGAAATGCTCCAGCTGAGGTGGACGAAGAGGGAAAGTAAGTACATACCAACGTAGCATAAGAGTTACACCAGGGTAATATCATGACAAATATTTACAATTACAAAACAGCCAAAGCTCAATGTTATCAATACATGAGAAATTAGAAATTACATCAATGCTTCTTCTTCTGTAATTTTTCCAGATAGTTTTTATTGTAAATCTTTCTATACAGAACACAATGTATGTGCCATTATAAAATATAACAAATTTAGGGTCTACGTATTGGTGGGCCAACTCTAGTACACATTAGATTTTATCTCACGGGCCAGTTATAATCACACTGCGGGCCAGATTTGGCCCCTGGGCCTGAGTTTGACACCTGTAAATTAGAGCAGTTTTACAGCATTTGGTCAATGCTTTCAGTCCTAAACCAGGTTGAAGCTAAACTAGGTCAATCAAGTGTTTTATCCTATTAGAAAAACAAAAAATAATGTAAAGAGACCTGTAAGGATAATTGGTTGTGGATTTTTTTGACTAAAGAGTTCCACGTTGACAACTCTTCTCCACCACAGGGACATCAATCCCCACATCCCACAGTATATTTCCTCAGTACCCTGGTACATTGACCCTTCTAAAAGGCCCACGCTGAAGCATCAGCGACCACAGGATGAGTACCAGAAACAATACTCAGCAATTGGAGAGTGGTACAAGAGAGGAGTACAAGAGGTGAGTCCATTGATTGTATTAAATTGCCTGAAAAACACAGTGGACATCGGCCTCATTTTCTGTCTCCTCACAGACTGCGGTGACCACTAAATTCCGCAAAGGAGCTTGTGAAAACTGTGGTGCCATGACACACAAGAAAAAGGACTGCTTGGAGGTAAACGTTGTTGGTTATTTTTCCTGTAATTCTGTCTCTAGTCTCCTTATCTACAACCATTTTAATCATTTTTCTGCCATCAGCGTCCCAGAAAAGTTGGGGCCAAGTTCACAGGATCAGGCATAGCTCCAGATGAACACAGTCAGATCCAACTCGATCTGGACTATGATGGGAAGCGAGATCGCTGGAACGGATATGACCCGGAGGAACATCAACGCATTGTGGAAGAATATGCTAAAGTTGACCTGGTGAGATATTTATACTTATGGAAAGTTAAGTGGATTCATTAAAAAGTGTAAAAAAAATTGATTTAGCCATCTAGGGCGGCCATTGTGAAAATAACAGAGAGAACTGTGGTTGTATATATTAATACTTAAGTCACATTCGCATACAATTTGCAAATCCAGCCAAAAGATGAAAAAATGATACGACTTATAGGGCAGAATATATGGTAATAGTGAAATAACAGCACATGTTAAACTGCGTATTCTCTTCATGTTAACAGGCTAAAAGAACTTTAAAAGCTCAGAAACTTCAGGATGAGTTGGCTTCTGGGAAACTGGACCAGACCGTAAGCTGCATTTCTACTGTAATATTCTTAGTTACTTATTTACTTTTTCCATGATATGGAGTTAACTATGTTTTTTAACTATTTTGCAGGAGTTTGAACATGACAGTGAGGATGAGGATGAAGATAAATATGCCGATGACATTGACATGCCGGGACAGAACTTTGACTCCAAGAGAAGAATCACTGTCAGAAATCTGCGTATCAGAGAAGACACAGCCAAAGTAAGAGACACAGAACCGTCCAGGTTCCGCACAATGACAATACATCAACTGTATTGTGCTGCACTCATGCAAATGTAGCCTTAATACCTTAAGTTTTTTAACGGAAATTTGTCTCTCACAGTACTTGAGAAATTTAGATCCAAACTCCGCCTACTACGATCCAAAGACCCGAGCCATGAGAGAGAACCCTTACTCCAACACGGGCATGAACGCAGACGAGTAAGTCACTGCAAAAGTTTCACAGACACTTGTCTCCTGCGGATTTAAACCCTAATCATGATAATGTTGTCTTTGACAGAGTGGGCTACGCCGGCGACAACTTTGTTCGCTACTCAGGCGACACGATCACTTTGGCTCAAACACAGTGTAAGTTACGGACCAAAGTATAAACATCTTTTGTCGATCGTGCTGCTGAAAAACCTTGTTCTGCTTTTTCTTCTTTGTCTCCTGACAGTGTTTGCCTGGGAGGCCTACGAGAGAGGATCAGAGGTGCATCTGCAGGCTGATCCCACCAAACTGGAGCTGCTGCACCAGTCCTTCAAGGTGAAGAAGGAAGACTTTAAAGACAAAGAGCGAGAGAGCATCCTGGAAAAGGTAAGTTGTTATAAAATTGCTTTCACTTAAAACATTGTTATTACGATAGTTGATGTCAACTTTCTGCCAGTGTCCAATGTGCCGATATTGTCTAACCACTTCATCTCCTTTTCCAATAGCAACGTGATTCATTTTTAGTTGCAATGCTGCCATCTACTGACTTATACTTTTATGTACAGCCGTTTATCCGCAAAACATTTTTAGATCACAGATCACCTGGCATTGAATTATATTTTTTTTCTGATTAGAACATAAACTGATGTCAACTGATGTTATTGAACGTCCCTGTTTATTTCACATTTTTTTAAATTTACATTTGTTATGGCAGCTGTTCGCTCTTCGCTTAAACACTCAAATTTTCTACGTCAACTGATTAATATTCAGCTTCTCTGATGATGTTGCTCTCTCTTTCTTTCGTGAACAACAGTATGGAGGTCAAGAGCACTTGAACGCTCCACCACGGGAGCTGCTGCTGGCTCAGACGGAGGATTATGTGGAGTACTCTCGTCACGGAGCCGTGATTAAAGGACAGGAAAAAGCGGTGGCTCGATCCAAGTACGAGGAGGACGTCCTCCTCAACAACCACACGGTGAGAAGGACAAAAGGCGTCACAGCTTTATGTCATATATCACAGACAATTTTTTTACTTAAAGATCTTATTTTGCTTTTTTTCCAAAGTGTATCTGGGGTTCTTACTGGAAAGATGGCTTCTGGGGTTATAAGTGCTGCCACTCCATGGTGAAACAGAGTTACTGCACGGGCAAAACTGGAATTCAAGTCGTAAGTTGACTTTTTTCTACAGCTGTGATTTTATCCATGCTCTAAAACCATTCTATGTATTGGTAAATTAATAGAGTTAGTAAATAAAAATTTTTGGGGGTCATTTCTAAACAGAACAGCACAGACTGTGTTCCATTTGAAGAAGGACTTGTTGAGCAAGAGGAGGAGGAGCAACCAAAGTCTCTGCTGGAGGTGAGAGGTGCCAACATAGGTTTGCACAGTTGTCTCAAAAGAACATATAACTGATGCAGCAATGTCTCTCTTGTTTGGACTCATCAGATGCATCGGGACAAGATGGTGAAAGAGAAGAAGAAGAAAAAGAAGAACAAGAAGAACAAGAAACGCGACTCCGACAGCGGTGACTCTGAGGACGAAGAGAAGAAGAAGGAAAAATTAAAGAAGGTAAGAAAATTAAATAAATAAACACTGACAAGTTTGGAAAAATAAATGGGCTTTAGCCTGAGTTTTATGAAATTCCTTTCCGTGTCCCAGGCTCTAGATGCAGAAGACAAACGTGTGAAACACGTGGACACCATAATGCAGATAGACGAGAGGAAAAGGCAGTACAACAGCCTGGTGGAAGTGAAAGCACCCACAGAGGAGGAGATGGAGGCCTTCAGGATGAAGCGTCCACGACCAGATGATCCCATGGCTTCCTTCCTGGGACAGTAACCACCATAAACCACCTGAGCTGGAGCAGCTGCTCTGAGGAAAAAATATCTTGGACTCAGTTTTGTACACTTAGAGCAGGAAACCTGCTGCGTGAAAATAAGAAATTATCAGAGTTTTCCACCATTCCTGCTGTTCCAGTCAACACTTCACCTGAGTTTCGAATTATTTCAGGCAGAAAATTGTTTTTTTTTTTTCATGTCATGCAAAGATACACAAGTACATTTTTTAATGAAAAGAACAGGAGGGGAAACTGTTGTTGGTTAGCTTTCTGTTTGTCATTTTAGCTTTTTTATTTTATTATGAACTGGTTCCACCAGAATGTTTCTGACTGAACTGGTTTAGAACCCAATCCCAACACATTACAAAGAACATTGTCTGATTATTTCATACAAATATTCACTGTTGCGTGAAGTTGTATTCACTGTTAATAATGTCTTTTTAATAAAACACTCTGTCAAACTTTGTTTTTTCTATGTTTGTATTATAGATACAACCACAGTCCCATTCACAACATTGATTTTATGAGATTGATCATTTACTTACTACTGTAACACTGTACGGTTAGATTGAGATGGTTTGGACATGTCCAGAGGAGGGACAGTGGATACATTGGTTGAAGAATGATCCTAGAGATGGAGCTACCAGGTAGGAGACAAAGAGGTGATTGGTGGATGCAGTGAGGGAGGACATGGAGGTAGTTGGAGTTATAGCAAAAGACAGAGGACAGGGGAAGATGGAACTTGTTGACTCACTGTGGCAACACCTGAAAAAGGGACAAGTGAAAGGAAAAAAAGAAGAAAACTGTATGAGACACATCAGAATAAGGCAAGAAAATAAATTAAGGTGTAGCTGGTGCCAGATGTGACGATCTGAGGTTTATGTGTCTCTTTGTCACAGAGAAAAATCATTTGTCATCTCCCTGTGTCCTCTGTATCTTCTCTGACTCCAACTACCTCCATGTCCTCCCTCATTGCATCCATCAATGTCTTTGTCTCCTACCTGGTAGCTCCATCTCTAGGATCATTCTTCTACCAATGTATCCACTGTCCCTCCTCTGGACATGTCCAAACCATCAGAGCTCGTAGCCCCAAGCACTTAACTTTTTAATAATCTGCACTCAACAAATGTCAAGAACCGCAGAAAAGCTACCAGAGCCTGAATACTTTTTTTCTTTGGCAAAACATCAATTTGGGAGGAAGTGACGCTTTTGTCTTCATGTCAAAAGTCACTATTCCATGTTCCCATGGCGATTAAGTAAGCTGAGCTGCCTCACCCAGCAGCTGGAAGTTTTCTTCTCCAATCTCAGCTCTGCAAAATTGTATAAAAACACAGTATTTTCTGACATTTAGAGTGGATACAAGACATTAATGCGCTTCAACGTGTCATATTAGCAACATTGACTGCTCTCTGGACCATTTACGCTGAAATGAATGACTGTTTCCAATCCAGTCTCATCTCTGTTTCACATAAAAATCTCCGTTCGTCAAGTCTAGTGGACGACATCCTGTTTTCCCATGTGAGTTCAAACAAGTTGTAGGTCAGAGCGTCATCTGCACTGTAAAGCCTTCAACTGTACTGACTTGAATACAGTGACATCATGGTGAAGGCATTCCTTGGCGGTGCACAGGCTGCTTCGCATTTCTGCGTAGCACTTCTCCCTGAATGTTATCTTCCAGATTTCGAGGAAAATCACATAGGAACGAATGAGTTCTCACGTGAGGAAAAGGAGTTCTGGTGAAACTGCAAAACGCCCAAAGGTCAAAGCTTCTCTTCTGGTGAGTTCTCTGAAATCTCCACTTTACTATCTGTGTCGTCAAACTTCCTGTGCATTCTTTGCTCCTAACAATCCATGTATGGAAACGGCAACAACTTATTCCAGCTGTGTAGTCGTCGTTGCGTTACTAACAAAATTAACATACAACTTACAACTTACAACAGCAATATAACTTTTGCATTGGAGTCAAAATCTCAACATTTGGTGAAAGTTTCAATAAATCATCTCCTGTGTCTATGACGGCTCCACAGTGGTGATCATGCTCCAGATGTGTCTGTGGTGCTGGATGACGTTAGCCGTCGTGACCCAGTCTACAAATTCCTGGAGGGAGAAAGGACGCAACATCACCATCCACTCCTCACAGATGGTCTGCAGTTTGCCCGGTCCTCCGGGGCCTGCTGGGAACCCAGGTTTACCTGGACCACCTGGGACTGCAGGATCAATGGGGATCCCAGGAAGGGACGGTCCAGATGGGAAGGATGGAGAGAAGGGGGTGAAAGGAGATAGAGGTGGGTATCTGATAGATCTTTATATTTGACAGTACACTCCTAATAGAGGATGATTGCATTGTCTTGATGTTTGTTCTGTCCAGGGGCGCCCCCTAGGTCAGTGTTTCCTGACCTATATATTTTTTATTAGGAAGAACCCTGCAGCACACCAACAAACAATGCTCTCGCAAAAAATGTTAATAAAATACAATGGTTTCTCGGCTTGTTTAGTTGAAAAAACACTAATGTACAGGCAGGAATTGAAGAAAGATATTGGAAAGATATGATTAGTGTCACAGCAGCGTTAAATGCATTTCCTGAAGAACATTTTAACTTTTGTTTCGGTGATTTTTTCGTTGAGATTAATCACAGTCAATCATCCGTTTCCATCTCCCCATGTTCTCTCCATCTTCTACTATGAATCCATCTACCTCCATGTCCTCCCTCACTGCATCCATCAATCTCCTCTTTGTCCTACCTGGTAGCTCCATCTCTGGGATCATTCTTCTTCCAATGTATCCACAGTCCCTCCTCTGAACATGTCCAAACCATCTCAATCTGTCTTCTCTAGCTTTTTCTCCAAACCTTCCTGTCTGTGTTGTCCCTCTAATCACC
>JAFBJS010000748.1:504610-595328 GCA_016785265.1 Paraplagusia blochii
TGATCCTGTCCATCCTTGTCTCTCCTAAAGAGAATCTTAGCATCTTTAACTCCTCCACCTCCAGCTCTGTCTCCTGTCTTCTACCTATTCCTAGTGTCTCTAATCTGTTCATCATGGCTGGTCTCCATTCTTCTCCTCTCTTCCACAGTCTTTGCTGCTCTGGACAGTCAATCCTCAATCCTCAGAGGTGATAGAGTCACAAGTGGCCCGGGAGCCACAGATTCCAAACCTTCCTGTCTGTGTTGTCCCTCTAATCACCTCATTCCTGATCCTGTCCATCCTTGTCTCTCCTAAAGAGAATCTCAGCATCTTTCCTCCACCTCCTCCTCTGTCTCCTGTCTTCTACCTATTCCTAGTGTCTGTAATCTGTTCATCATGGCTGGTCTCCATTCTTCTCCTCTCTTCCACAGTCTTTGCTGCTCTGGACAGTCAATCCTCAATCCTCAGAGGTGATAGAGTCACAAGTGGCCCGGGAGCCACAGATTGAAGACCCCTGCTATATGTGTTGTTATTGATGGTTTTTTTATAGCTGGTTTTATGCTAAGTTTTGGTTTAGCTTTATCAATGCCTCGTCACTAAGATGAGTGAAATTTCATTGACCTGAGACGAATGAACTGTCAATCATCTGCCACCATGGTCAGGTGATCCAGGAAGGACAGGAAACCAAGGCAAGCCTGGAGTCAAGGGCCGTGAAGGGGTGATCGGTAAGGCCGGACCTCGGGGTCTGAAAGGTCTACGTGGGTCACCTGGAATATCTGGACAACGTGGACCAAAAGGCCAGACTGGCGACGTGGGACAGGAGGGACCTCCAGGACGCTGCAACTGCGACCGCATGGCCCGCTCGGCCTTCTCCGTGGCCATGACGAAGAGCTACCCTCAAGAACGGATACCCATCCGCTTCAGTCGGGTCCTGCTGAACGAGGGGAATCACTACAACACCAGCAGTGGGAAGTTTGTCTGCGCCATCCCGGGAGTCTACTACTTCTCCTACGACATCACACTCGCTAGTAAACACCTAGCCATCGGCCTGCTGCACAACGGACAGTACAAAATCAAGACGTTTGACGCAAACACGGGAAACCACGATGTGGCGTCCGGTTCCACGGTTCTCCAACTTCAGAAGGACGATCAGGTGTGGCTTCAGATCTTCTACTCTGAACAGAACGGACTTTTCTTTGACCCCTTCTGGACAGACAGCACCTTCACGGGCTTCCTCATCTATGCCGACCAGGAATTTCTCACGGAGTCTGACAGGATAGCAAACAGTAAGGACGACAGTTAGAGCTTTTGTGGTGGAATCAGCCATGACAATTCTAACACTAGGGGGCAGACAAAAAAGGAAGAGTATTCTATGACATCAGTCCTAGAGGTGAATGCAAGTACTGCAAGGGATTTGATTTGAAAAGATAAGTTGGGATGTCCGATAATATCGGTAAACCTACATTAACAGAATGACGCGATATCGGTAAGATTGCTTCCATTAATGAATCTGATAACACAATGCCTAGGTTTTGCCATTTTTGATGGAATCGCACATAGGGTTCTGCGACATTTGCCTCATCTTTGGATGCAATATATCGGTATCACTTAATACTGTTAAAGTGTTTGGACAATATTGGAAAAGATTGAAAATTGCAAAGGTTTTTTGTTGGACATCCCTACCAAAAACTAATGTCAGTGCTGGAGTCTCTTGGAGCTCTAACCCCAACCTATCAGTGCACTCAGCAATAAAAAATGTTTTTTTTGTCCAGGGCCCCCCAGTGGTCCCTAAGCAATGTCTGGGTTGCCTGTCCCCAAGCAGACAACACTCGGGGTAAAAAACTAAATAAATTAATAATTGACCCTCCAGGGAACAATCAAGTAGTTTCGATTCTGTTAGTTATTTTCAGGCAATTACACCTGAATTCAGATAATTAATACTCAACTAATACTCATGTTTTTGCATTCTTAATACTCTTAAGTCAAAATATTTTTTGGTATTTATTGTGTCTATTAGAGTTTTCTTAATCTTAATTAAAATATTTTGCAAATTAGACAAGAATAATGTTGATTATAATGTATTTAATTATTGTGTTCATCACTGAACCACTGGTGCTGCTGCTAGTATTAGCAAACAAATATTTACTGAAGTAGCAAAAAACTATTTCACTTAAACTTACTATACATACTATATACAATATAAAATACTCCTACCTCACCGCCTCGTACCGATATGTTAATAATTTTTCTTTTGTCTTATTCAACATATTTTTGCTCTTAATATTTTGGCGTTATTCTCATGAAAATACATCTTTTTTGTTCGACTATATTCTAATAAAATCTTAACAATTCTATCAAATTGATGGGAGTTTTTCTTCAAATATTGGGTTATTATTTCATTTAAACATTTTTTATCTGTGAGAAAAAAAATAAACAATTTTTCGTCGTTCCGGCTTGCAGTAGCAGCATATCTCCTCTAGAGGGCACGTGTTCACTTTAGTCGCCTCTCGCCTGGCACTTGGATGGTAGTAGTTTCAGCGGGACGTAAAGGACTACAACTCCCAAAGCAACCGGAAGTACAGGAGGAGGCGGGTCCTCTTAGATTCTGACCGCAGCAGCAGCAGCCGCGGCGGCAGCAGCAGCTGGTGCAGCCGAGGAGGAGACTTTGTCAACGCGGAGCCAGCGGAGGAAAACGATTAAGCCGAGGCGGTTGGAATAAAAATAAAAGTACAGTTTGGAGTAAACGGCTGCGGTTCGGGTTAGAGTTCGGCTGCTGGTTGGTCAACACTCCGGCAGGTGCTGCGTTGAAGTTTGGATAGAATTTCATCGGTTCTCACTCAAAGTTGAGCCGGAGAAGAGTTCTCTCATTCAGGATGTCGGAGTGAGACAAAGGGGTCTGGGGTTGATTCCCTTCGCAGCGGTGAGTGAGCGGCACATGTTTGAAACCACGAAGAATTAAAGTTTATATAATTTTTTCCAGTATTTTGAAGGTGAAATAAACGTGAGAGAAATGTTTAATCCGTTTTTTTCCATCACCGACCGGTGTTTTTTTTCTGTTTCAACGCTAGGCTACAAACAAGATATTAACTTCACTTGTTCAACTGCGTTCAGTCTGACGTGTTTTTAGATGTTTAATTCGTTAGGTTTTTTTATTAAATAAAAACACGACTGTGCTTTGTTCATTTTAATGATTATGGTGGTTAAAGTAGGACATTTAAAGTCCTCAGCTGAGACCGGATTTCCCCTGAACTTTATGTCGGGACTCCTACTTTGTAAAGATGACTCAGTTGACATTATAAATCATATTTTTAGTGAAAAAATGTGTATTTTAGTATTGAAAATACATCTCTATCCAGTGTAACGAGTTAAATACTAACACATGGATCAGAACTTTTAAAAAAAACAGGACATTATTTGACATTTACAAGTCAATTCTTCATGTTTATTGGTGTAATGTAGCATCACTACATGGAATTCCACTTCAGAACACTATAGTAATGGTCCATTATTTTGACAATGACTCGTTTGACGTCTTTAATCCGGTTTAATGATATAATTAACGGTATTTTTATACCTGTTCTTCTGCAGGCGTAACTTGTTTGACCTACTTCCAGTTTATAAAAAAATCTATGAACAACTTCTTCTGGGAAACACTTTCTGGTTGTTGTGTGTGATGTGAAGGACTTTGGTGTTTTGACTTTTTGTTGACTGCTAAAAAAATGTAAAAAAAAGAAAACAACCAGACCTGAAACATAAAAAAAAAGAAATTTATACATTTTCAACCAAGGTTTTTTTTAGTTTGCCTCTGTTTGACCACTAGGATTCATGAGTCCTGTTCTATCAGAACCAAACACCTTATTACCTTAAGATAGATGGACAGAACTTTAGTCCCTCATTAGCACCTTTCGGAAATTATGGGATGTTTTCGATTTATTGATGCATAGATTGATTAATGTGTATATAACACAGTTATTATATACGGGGCAGTTGGTGGCCTAGTGGTTAAGAAAACAGACTTAGGTCTGCAGGGTCCCTAGTTCAAACCCTCCTACCGTCAAGTTACTGCTGAGGTTCCCTGAGCAAGGTATCGTCCCCACGCTGTCCCCCGCTCACTACTACGATGAGTAAAAAAGCAGAGGAAAAATTTTCCATAAAAACTTGGGATAAACAACATCATCCTTTAAATATATTAATAATCAGTAGTTATTAATAAATTGATTAATTAATATTAGTCAGGAACACTGTGTAAAAAACAGATCTGACTCTGTTTCCCTTCTGGTTGCGTTCCCTTACAGATATACTTGCAATATGTATAAATAGTGTATATATTCTTTAATATATTCTCACTATTCTGAAACAAAACCTCATCAATTAGTCTAACCCTGACTACAGTAATGTGATATCGACTACTCTGCTGGGGCAATTTTTAAGGTCCTCACTGAGTCCTTATTTATCAACAGTTTAATACAGCAACAGATAATATCGTTGCAACTTTATTAAAGCGTGTGTGTGTTTTCTTACACAGGTCACAGTTGATTCTGGATTTCCCCCCTGGATGGGAAAGATGGAGAGGGAGCTGCATTGGTGGAAAGGACAGCTGGCGGCAGATATCCATCAGTCCCTCCGCATCAAGGTGAGTCTGCTGGGTTGGACATTTAGTCTGGAGACTGAATCCTTCTGGAACAGACTTGGACAAGCTAAGGCCTGCGGGCCAGGTTCGGCCCATTTTGCCCAACTTGTCCAAATTCTGCTATTTATTTATATTCACATTATCTTTCTGCCTTATCCCTGTAGTGCCATAATTTTATTCATGACTTTTATACATCATTTATCTTCATGGCTCGTGGGCCATTTGTGGCCCGTGTAACGATATTTTTCGCCCCCCACCTTAATGTGAAAGTTGAATTTATAATAATAATTTTATAGATTTGTTCTCCACATTTCATAGTAAATCCTCTAGTTCTGAAAACCCTGTTACACAGTCTCCTGCTGGTTCAGTGTGGTATTACACAGAACCTATGGAAAACTGATTTTTCTTTTTTTTTTTAATAAAATGTTTTTTTGTATTGAACACTGAAAGCTGACGCAGCCCTTCGGTGATATGATAGTGTGGATGTTGGCCCTTGACTTATTTGAGTTGGAGACCCCCCATCTATTCTTGACATGGCCCCCGCGTATCAAATTTTTTGAGGAAGCCATGAGGAAGTATCAATTACACGGATTAATGACTGTAACTTTTTGATATTTGATAGTAAACCACATACACGTCATTATTAGATGAGGGCTTAATTACTTAAGAGTATGAAAAACTATTTTAATCTATATTTTAATCAAAATATTAAATATAAACAAACCCAGATGTATTGCAAAACGACCGGCCCAATCATAGAGAGACATCGACTTAATGTTATTAATCAGGCCACACTGTTGCCTATTTAAACACCATCTAAATTAGATTACACGGCAGGGTTGAGGCTCATTAATTAACGACGTCTTAATTAACCTCAAAGCCTGCTCATATTTCTTCCCTTGTGTGTCGTCTAATGGAGACATCTGTCATTGGCTGCCATCTCTGAGCTCCGCTGACTGGGGCAGACGAGCACAGATCAAGTTTGTTCAGACGTCACGCTCCTCCTGCATGTGAGAGCAGTATTTATACGTGATAATGCGCAAAGGAGGAATGCAGTGAATTGAATGTCTGTGAGCCCCACACTGACTCATTCACTCTCACAGTTGTGTTCAGTTTGCTCATCCCGGACAGTGACTGAGTCAGACCAAGATGTCAGAGTCGGAATATCTCCGCAAGGAGCTGCTAAACCAAACAACACACCCACACTTTTCTCATAAACCACAATGGGAGACGGAGTTCTCAACATGGACCGTGGGTCTGATGTTAAGATTTAATCTGCTTATATCAGCACGTTGGTCCACATCGCATGCTTTGTGCTGTTGTGCAAAAGACCGATCTGGGTTGTTGAAGGAATGTTTGAGGAACAGATGAGTCTGGTTCTGTAAAGACAGAAGACAAAATCGACACACGGATCAGACTTTGTGATGACTTTGTCGGAATCGCTTTACAGCAAACAATGCAACTGTCTATGCAAACTTTAAGCTCCTGCTAATCTGCTTCAGCATACACTCAACGTCAGCTAATGCTGCTGTAGTTTGTAAAACTACAACTACAGGGGAGTCAAACATATGGCTCGGGGAGGAAAAATAGGCCCGGAAATAATGTTTCCTTTTGGCCCCATCTGGCTATTACTTAACAACTTAGCATTAGCATGGCTAGGATTCCCAACAATGCAACTATATTTGATTAGGAAATATTTTCTCAGTGAAGACAACAACAATAAACTCAAAATGAGTCACTGATTTTTTTAATCAGGAATATTTATCTGCCACAACTTAGCGACCGGTCCGTGAAAACAGCACATTTAACACATTTAACTGGTTGCAGGGAAATATCAAGAAAATTGCTGTTTATAGGTAATTATGTTAGAATCTTTGGATCAGGCATCGTGATCCTACATTAATTTGACACAATAAAGGTCCATTCAAGTGTCCCTGGAATTACCTAAGTGTTTCTCCTGTTGCGGGTTTCCTCTAGGATTCCTAAAAGCCAGATAATTGAGGGTTCATGTGAGCTAAGATAAATTACATGGAAAAGTCGTGGATAAAAGTTAAAAGATAAAAGGCTTTTATCTTTCTCTGTGCCATCTATAGAGTAAACATGGACAGTGGAGGCAAAAGGCAGAAGTATAATCACGATACAAAAAAAAAATAATAATAATAATTTGGTAAGTTTGGAGGGCCGGATTACAAAGCTGAATGGGCCACATCTGGCCCCCAGGCCTTAGTTTGCTTTTCTAGTTCTGTGTCTCCTATCTGAAGAGTTAACCCTTGAGAGACTCTTGTATTTACCAGGACACTTGTACAGAAAAACCAGATCATTTCCTCCTAATGTGTGCTATGACAACCAGAGTTAAACATTTTTCCTTCCTTGTTTCTTCATGTGGAGCAAACAGCATGAATATTCTAACAATAAAGTCAGGACGTCAGTACAAGCATGAGTGTGTGAAGTGAACACAATGGACAAAGATGATAACAACATGTAGGAATGATGAAAAACATTGAGACATGAATGGCCATGTGGCCTTGGTCTGGCCACGTACCCACCTTTTCCTCGGAATTCTCCATAGATTCCCGTGTTGTTGCTCAGTGCCCATCTCTGTGTCTGAATAACAAACTGTCAGAGAGAAAATCCCCTTAAATTTAACAGAATTTTATCTCAGAAAAAGCCTTTGTGTCTCAGTTCCCTTTGGGTCTGAGTTGTTTTCTTGTTCTTTTGGTGCTTTATGGAAAAAAATGAAAAGATTCTTGTTTTTCCAGAAAGGCATTTATCTCTTTTTACATTTTATGTTTTTGTTTTGTTATCTCTCTTGTTTTACTGCAGTTTTTTGACCAAGTTATTTGTCAAATGTGTCTGCAGACTAGATTAACGGCAAAACAAGTCATTCCTAAAGTAACACCACTTCTCATTTGATCTCTGAAGCGTTAATTTAACTCAATAAATGATACTTTTTTAATAGATTTGTGTCACTTTAATTAAAGTTTAAACTTTCAAGTTGTCTGGTAAATGAGAGGAAAACTGAAGATGTGATTCAGTTTATGACGGCGTCTGTACTTCTGCTGTTAAACGGATTCTTTAGAAGACGTTAGAGGCCTGTTGGTCTCAGAACCAGCATCTTTGACTCCTTGTCTTCTTTGGGTCGTATTAATATTTCCATCATGTAAAAAGTGAACAGAACAGAAATTTTAAGAATTAGTTCCCTATTCCCAGTACTGGTTGGTCTCACTAGAAGTCTGCTTTTAGTTGTCTTCAGTCAGGACCTCACACAGGGGCCTGGTTTTGAGGAGAGAACCTGAAAAGAAACTAATTTCATCCCTGAAATTGGACGTCTCCTTCCAGAAGACTCGTCCATATCTGTGCGTTGAAGTGCTGCTCCAGCACAATGGCCTTTTTCAGACAGACGTGTGTGGGGAAAACAAAAGCTCTACAAACGGTGTTTGCCTAAGATTAGGCTCTTGACGTGGCGCCGCAGCTGGAGTCGTGCGTGTTAATATCTGAAGTTAAATGTCAGAATTATTTCCCTCATGTTTCCATTCCTTTTTTTCGGTGACCGTCACCTGGTGCAGTAGTGAAGGAAGGTGAAGTCAGGGATGAGATTTCCTGCACGCCGCCCGCTCCCCCGCGGTCCTACGCAGCCTTAATGACGTTTGCTGCAGTGATAATGCCCTGATGTGGGAGATAGTGGTGGTGTGTGTAGCATGTGGCAAATTATCAGACATGCAAATCAGACGGAGGCAGCTGTGGAATCCTTAATTATGGTGCGGGACCCCCACAAAGGCACCTCCACACACACCCACCCACCCCCTGGAGCCCCTCCAGACTCCAGCAGCCACCGCTCCTCCTCCTCCTCCTCCTGCTGCTGCTGCCCTTGTAGCCCGAGACAGACAGATGGACCAGAGGCAAAATCTCCAGCAGTGGGAGGAGAAGAGAAGGAGAGGAGAGTTAGGGGAGTCCTGGGTGACGGTGGGTGGTTGTGGCAGCAGGGGTGGAGCTGCTGTTGCTGTTGGGGGTCAGGGGGGAGAGGGGTAACTGTTTATTTTAGGATTCAATTCAAATGTGCACCTGAGCGTCCTCGTTGTCTCACTTGTGTTCAAAATAAATATCATCCGACAGTTGGTGCAGACCTGCCCTTGTTTGTTCTCATCTATTCTTCAGATAAAGAGCCGTCTGTAGTCGGTGTCTGTCTGTGGTTCTTCAACAAGTCCCAACTTTGGGACTAATTTAGGAGATTGGAGCCTGAAGGCAGAACTGTTTCTGTCTTTTTGGGTCAATATAACAGTCCATTCTAATGAGATGCGACATGAGTGTTTCAATCATTCATGTCCCGTCCATGTGGGAGGTTGTTAAAATGTAATTATTTTTTTTAGGAAAAATGGAACTACTCCTCTTACAAACTCCGGAAATTGTCGTTTCAGTTCCAAACTCTTGACTGTCTCACAGAAATGTAACATGTGCATCAACATGAAGTGTGTCTGCTGTTACTCTGAAGTATTTTCCTACCCATATTGAAAAATCTATAGGCATACCTGAAGTTTTTTCCTACCCATAATATTTTCCTACCCTTTGTTTAAAGGTGGTAGCATATTTTTATAGATGTTCAACAGTAATAATATCTATGTAACACCTTTGAAAGAGAAGGTTAGTAGTACTCAAGGCAGAGTAGTAAATACTCATCCTCGTCTTTTAGATTCCTGAAGGAATACTATAATTTCGCTAAAATCTTATTGTTTTTTTTTTTCTTGGGTTTTGCTAATTTGACAAAATTGCACATTGGTCCTGAGGAATGTACCTCAGTTTTGGGGACAAGCACTTGTTTATATATATTAGTATTGAAAAATTATGTTGAAATTGGAAACAGAAATTAAGTGTTAGGACAGACATAGGCAAACTAAGGCCCAGGGGCCAGATGTGGCCCGATGCGCTTTTTTAATGCGGCCCACCAACCATGTCCAAATTAAATAATCTTTTATAATTTTTACTTCTGCCTGCAATAATGCGTTTCCCCAGTAGATGACATCTTAGAGTATTAGAAATGTAGGATTTTGGGTTTTATTCATAACTTTAACATGTCATTTATCTTGGTTCAAATCTACGATCGTTCTTTCTGCTCTTGTCTCGGCCCCTGCGTCCAATTTTAGGACCAATTATGGCCTGCAAATTAAAAAGTTTGACCACGTCTGTGTTAGGACATTATCAGCAAAAGTTGTCAGACACTGGACATTGAATAAATAAAAGTATTTCCTCCCACAACTTTTTTCAAAAGTGTTGCTAAAATGAGCGAAATCCTTCAGCCTCTCAGCAGTTTTCCACCAAAATGTTGGATTCAGTCTTTGGAGCAGGATCTGAAACTGGAGCCATGTGTTCTCCAATGTTCTGGAGCTCCATCCGCAGGGGCTGATTCAATGCTAATGCCCTGGAGTGTCTTCCTCCCTCATTGAAACACATGCAGCTAATTGAACATGAATAGGAGATGTGCTTGGGTGAAACCTAATCCTATCTTCTCCTTACCCTCTGTCCCACCCCCATCAAAAACGCCACACACATTACTGCATCACTCAGCCCACTAAGACCCCTGCAGTGACCTAGATTAGCTGCAGTTTTTCACGGCCACCTTAAATTAAATCAACCTGGATTGAAGCACAGACTCATGGTTACTTTCTTGTCTTAAATATGCAGTTTAATTAACTTTTTTATATTTTCGACCTGAGTATTCTGGTGGTTAAAGACACAGTCAGCAGAACAGATGCACGCTTCACTATTATTATGCATATTCTTTACAGCCTCTGAATTTCTTCACTGCAGCTTCCTGCCCACCCAGCTCCTCTTGCCCCCAACCCCCATCATTTAAAGCCCCCCAACGTCTCTTTCTCCTCTTCCCTCTCTCCAGGAGTTGAAATTACCGGCATACCGGGCCCATTCTCCACAGATTGGCATGCGAAGGTACTTTGCAGACCTGCTGGCCATCCTCAGTAACCGCTACCAGCTATGCCCCACCGCACGTCACCTGGCGGTCTACCTGCTGGACCTGTTCATGGACCACTACGACGTGGCCATCAAGCAGCTCTACGTGATCGCCCTCTCCTGTCTTCTTCTAGCAAGTAAGTTCTTCTAGCACACTGAAATGCATTTTCCAACCCCGGCCCATTACACACGTGTTCACCTGATGTTTAGCTGCAGCGACCGCAGCACATTTGTTTACAGCCTGTCGTCCAGACTGTGAGGATGAGTCTGTCGTTCCGTGCTTTTCTACCAAAATAAAACACAAACAACAGAATGAATAACAACAGCAGATGACGACAACAGGTTTTATTTTGGCCCCTGCTGACGTTTACGTAACCGCTGATGAGTTATTACGACCTCTTATGGTTAGCTTTAAGAACTGCTTCTCATGTCGTTACTACATAGATTAAAGGGTTAAAGGCAAAGGCTGCTAATGTTGGAAACAACAGTACTAACATATTATATAGCATATCATATACACATGGTATATAGCATTATATTTATCATGTGTATAATTATGCATATGTAAATATATACTGTACGCAGGCAATATAACTATTGCTATAATGCAAATATAGTATAGTATATATGAATAAATATATGTAAAACTCCATATATTTAAGTATAACCACATGTATTTATAATATAATAAATATATGTAGATATTTACATGTATGTATATCAATATATGTATATATGTAAATATATAGACATATACATGTAAAAATACACACACATATAAATAAAATGTATTATATATGTATATATATCTATATGTGTATATACATATACATGCACACAAGCCACCATATAGAGATCCAAATAGATATATGGATAGATTTCTCAAAACTCCTTAACTACCTACATACTATAAATGTAAATGTATATTTATTAAATTATATAACAATATATCTTTTACTTATATATATGTTTACAGATATACACATAGGTGTCTATGTTCTTAACTACAAATACGTATTTATAAGCATATTTATGAGTATATATAGTCTGCCTATATATGTATATTTATTTATGTATGTATGTGTTTTTGACATTTTTGCGGTCTTTGGGGGGCTGTGGTTGGGGGTTATTTGAGGTAGAACTAGGTGTTTACACCCAGAGCTAAAATAGCTCCATAGCTGTGGTTGGTGGACACATGCCACCAGCTCTGTAACAAGGTTAATTAGAGTAATGCTTCAACGACCACGGTCATTTTTATTCCTCCTCTTATCTTCACTCCACTGGTCATGTGGCCTTTGAGAGACGGTTTTATTTTAAGCTGTTGGCAGATTTGAAAACAACAAGTGCAGTTTGATGAAATAGCTGCGTTTTGAAGATGATCTGATGAACGTTTGACGTGATTACGGTTTCAACTGATGTTGCAATCAATCCTCACAAACAAATCTGTTTCTCCTCCTGTCAATACTCTTAGTATTCTTGGTTACACACTTAGGTTAATTGAAAAAAAATATTTGTCCACACTATTAGTTTTCTTCAATTTCTTGTTCATTTTTAAGAAGAAAATGATGGGAAATTATCGATATCTGCTCTTAAATTTACGCCTTGGGGGGTATTTGTCTTATATTTGTCCAAATGAATGTACATATAGTGGATCCCGGCATAAAAATGAGACAAAATTGAAAAGAAATTGAAGAAAACGACAGTGTAAACTGATCATTTTTACATCATGGTATGTTTGATTTTTCTACTTTGGGTAATGTGAATCTCATTACCTGAGATCTCATTTTAGATTGAGATGGTTTGGACATGTTCAGAACAGGGACAGTGACCATATTGGTAGAAGTAGGATCCTAGAGACGCAGAGGAGATTGGTGGATGCAGTGAGGGAGGACATGGAGTTAGAGTTGAAGATACAGAGGACAGGGTGGGATGGAAATTGTTGACTTGCTGTGGAAACCACTGAAAAAAGGGACAAGCTGGAAGGAAAAGAAGACGTTAATGTGAATCTCTCCAACAGCCAAAAACAAGTGCTTTAAGGATAGTTCATATGAATTTTCATCTTCTAGATGAGTGTGTATCTGTGGAGCGATCATCATTAACCCTCTATTCTCCTCTCAGTGCAACAGAAAAAAGCCCGTCTTTGTTGGTGTTACAGCAGGTGTGTTCATCATTGTCCCCCTGATGCCTGGTGCAGGTTGCCTGGTATTATTAGAATCCTTGTGACTGTCTCGTGATTAACAGAGGTTTTCTGTGCATTAATGCGCCCCTCGGCATCATGGGTAATTAGACTAATGATAATGTCAAAGAGGGGAGTGTAGAAGAGGGTCTCCTCACAGGAGAGGTGGAGGGAGGGCTGGGCGTATGTGCAGTCACACACAGGCCATCTCTGCAGTGGTGGAAATTTGAATATGAGACATGAAAGAGGTTTTTATTTGAACACGGTCTCAGGAGGATCCAGGAACATCTCTCTGAGAGTTTTCTAACGTTGTGAAATGTATTCGACCTCGCTCAGGGTTCTGTGTTTTTCTCCTACTCTTCACTTTATTAATCAAATCTCCTTTTGGGTTGAGTCTTTTGATTGTGTCATCAGTGAGTTGGCTTTCTCCTTCTTCTCTCCTCCTCTGGGTTCTTCCAGGACCTCCGGGGAGCCTTTGCCTTGATTGATGGAGTCTTGAAAGAGTTTTTGGATTCACAGTTGTCTTGGGTTTTTATCTGTCCTGAGGTGCTTTGGAATCTGGCCTAGTTATTGAACAGCCTCCCCAGTTCCCCACTGCCTTTACCATGCACACACACACACACACACACACACACACACACTCGCAGTCATTGTGTTTTGGTAAATATTTCCAGCTCCAACACCGGGTTAATTAATCGCTGGCTCTTTTGTGCCTCTCAGCAGTCACTGCTTAATCCTGTTACTCCATTGTGTGTGTGTGTGTTTTGGTGGATGTTTGTGCACAGATGTGTGTGTTCATGGATGAGCTCCTCTTCATTTGCCGGAGTGAGATTTTGGTTATTTTTCTTCTTCTATAAACCCACGGGGACTGAGCATTATTGACCGTCGGACACTTATTTAGAGACCTTTCACTTTTCTCCCCTCTACTCGACCCAATTACCCAGTCAGAGGAGCAGTGGTGAATGTGATATGAGCAGCGGCAGAAACTTAATATTTCTACAGCACATATTTCTGGTTGAAAATCACTTAACTTTCTATTGTGGTGAGTTCCTTGAAGTCCTGCAGAGCTCACATTAGTCTTCCTGACAGATCCTGCCACCTCCACTCAGAACGCCGTAGTAGTAAACGATGACGGTGCACTCAAAAACCTATTGATGATCAAAAATCATCAGTGCATCTCATATTGAATTGTGTGTGGATTCTGGTTGTGTTGTGTTTAGTGACCTCAAATGGGGCTCAAAAATGTCAGATGTTCAAGTGAGTTTCCAAAAGCTACAGAGCTTCAGTACAGCTGCTGTAGTCAGGAGCCTTGTAAAGCAGGGATCTCAAACTTGTGGCCCGTGTGTCATTTATGGCCCATGGATTGATATTTTGTGGTCCCCATCTTGATGTGGAAGTTGAATGTGTTTGAAAATTTGTAATATAGTAAAAAAACTTTTTTTTTATTTAACTTTAACTTTTTATTTTTTCTGTATTAAACAATAACTGCTAATGCCCTTTGGCTAAATGACAGTGGGGGCGGGGGCCCTCAACTTATTTGAGTTTGAGTCCGCTGTGTTAGATAGATGTGATGGGTGTTAAATATCTATAAAAAAAATGCTACCAAGTTTAAAATTGAAGGTCAGAAAAAAAATCCCAATAGGGCTATAAACCTCCGCTACCGGTAAGAAAATATTATGGGTAGGAAAATACTTCAGGACATCGGCACCCACACTTTATGTTGGTGCACAGTGACCATAAAGATGAAAAAGAAGGGACTTGTGTCATTGTGAAAACCAGAAATAAAGTATTTGTGTTTGTGGTAGAGAAGGGAACTGAAAAAGTGAGTGTATTGACCATGTTGTGTGGCTTAATGTACAGTATAATCCGATGCCTCGTGGTTGGGAAAAACAGTAGAAATCAGTTGATTTTCTGTGACTATTTTTGGTCCTTGGCCCGCGTTCAAGTCCAGTTCTTGATCTTTTTAATCTATCTGGAAGTCAATTCAATTTACTTTATTGATCCCAATGGAAAATATAGGAGCGTGTCTTCATGATAGACCTGGTCTGTTTGTCCCAGTGGAACAGATTCCTGGTTAGAAAACCTCAAGCAGGAAAAAAGAGCATCCTATAAAACACACATGAAGCTCAATGGCTACCACACAGAGTTACGTTGGCCCTGGAGCCGGGGGGTGGGGTTTGGGTTTGGGGTGAGTTTGCTGAGGGGCACCTGCCATATGCTCTCCGAGTCAGGCCTCAAACAAAAGCCTGTCATTGCAAGCAGGACAGGCAGCCAGACGCTCCCCTTTCAAGGGGGGGAGGGGAGGCTGAAAGCGAGGGGTGGAGGTTGCATGTGTGTTTGTGTGTTCATGGCAGAGACTCGCTCTAAGCTAAGATTGCTAAATGAGGAGGTGGTTGCTGTGGCAACCTTGTGATAAAAACCTATGGATTTTTTTCTCCTCTTCTCTCCCCCCCTCTTGATCGCCCCTGCTTTAATCCACAATCAAGCCTTCTCCTTCATTTCTCATTTGATTAGTCATCGCTCCTCGGCTATTTAATGACAGGGTTGGGGTCTTTGGAGCCTCTAGCTGCTCCGTCTCTCTGAGCTGCGATCACTTTGTCCCAGTGCAGCCGCAGCAGGCCAGTCCTGGGACGAGGGGAGACCGGTAAAAGCAGCTCCTCATCCCTGGGGGTTGGGAAATGAGTGGAGCACTACTTCAAAGGCAGGTCGGCTGCTGATGTTAAACAGGGAAGAAAGGCAGGGGAGAAGAGGTGGTCTGCAAAATGAGACATGAGAACAACTCCAGCACTCAGCAGGGAGCCCTGAAATGTAGATTAACGTGGAACCCAGTTCTGGAGGCACTACAGAAATGTGCATTAAAAAAATATGCAATGAAATAAGGCGGATTTATTTAAAAGATTTGCAACCATCAGCCAAATTGTTTAATTCATCCACTTAATAATAATAGTACGGTGCAGCTCATCATGTCCTTGGGTCTGAAATGGGCTGAGTCCTCACTCCAGACTGTTGTAGTTCAGCAGACGAGTTCTGATCTGGTGAAACCGGTAGTTAACTTGCACAAAATAAAATCAGATTTAGTTTCTAACCCGGTGTATAGTATTCTCCTGGTCATACAGGCATTAGCATCAAGAGTCAAAGGCCATTGAAGGCCTACAATGCCTGAGTTGCCAGCGCCGGGGGTGACAACTGAGGGAGGTTCTGTGATGTAGCTGTGACCAATTTCCCGCTCAGAGTGAAGGATGACTCTGGTAAATAAATAAAGAACACGTTTTGGAAAATCTACATGTCAATAAAGTTAAAGGCAAAACCACAAAAAAGGGAAGACAAAGAAAAAACTGCTGGCCTTAAAGATAACCTCTGCTTCAGAAAAAAATTATAAACCTAAGAAATGGAGCTGGGGCAGAAGAAAAATGCTTTTAAGATTATCCCCAGCAGGTGGCAGTAATACATATCAACTATCTTAAATAAGAAATTGAACAAGTCGTGTTGTTTTTGCGTCTTGTGCTGTGTGTTTTGTTGCAGATACATTTTATAGACACTTTACTACTTAAACCACAGATTCAAATTACCATGAGTAGGAAAAAAGGAGCAAACACAGACCAGGAAAGTTTTTTTTTTTTTTTTCTTTTCCCTCAGCGTGAGAATGTCCATCTCAGGTTTCCCCACAGCCCCCATCACTGTAAGCCCCTCCCCACCTACAGCGTCTTTCCCTAAACAGCACACCTGGTTGGAGGTCTTACGTCCTGACCTCACCTCTACCTCTACCTGACCACTGACCTGTAACCTTTAACTGTTCACCTGATCTTTTTCTCATGGCTGCGTCACCTGTGCAAGAGCGTGACAAAAACTTACATAAAATTGAAGAAATCCGAGCTGAGACAACTTCGGGTTTTTCTCTTCGATTTGTTTTTCCCTTGAATGCGTTCTGACTGCAGATAGGATCAACGTGTCGCCAGCATTCCAGGTTTCTGAGGAATGTGTCAGTCTCAGGGCACGGACCTCAAGTCTGGGACCGAGACGGTGTTTGTCAGCGGAGGGAGTTTTTTAAGTGATATTTGTTTTTACTACCTTTATATTTATCTCATCAGTTGAGGTTCTCTTTAGGCGAGACAAGGGTGGACAGGATCAGGAATGAGGTGATTAGAGGGACAACACAGACAGGAAGGTTTGGAGAAAAAGCTAGAGAAGACAGATTGAGATGGTTTGGACATGTTCAGAGGAGGGACAGTGGATACATTGGTAGAAGAATGATTCTAGAGATGGAGCTACAAGGTAGGAGACAAAGAGGAGATGGATGGATGCAGTAAGAGAGGACATGGGGGTAGTTGGGGTCAGAGTAGAAGATACAGAGGACAGGGGGAGATGGAAAACATTGATTTGTTGTGGCAACCCCTGAAAAAAGGGACAAGCCGAAAGGAGAAGATATTTTCATTATCAAACCTGTGATTCCTCTGGGAATCGAACCCAGGACTCTTTGCTCTCTGGAAGCTTTTATTTTCAGCCCCGCTCCCAAAAACTGATGGTGCGTAGTATTCAATGATCAATTCCTATGAATACTTGAGTATTGCTTTAAATTAGTGTTTTTCAACTACTGGGGCGAGCCCCTGTGTGTGGTCTTCCAGTGGAATATGGAACGCTGAACAGAAGTGAACCACTGCTGTATTGACAAGAAGCCTCCAGTCACTAGGAGGCAGCACTTTACACAGTGGTTTATATAAATAAAATTCCACATCTTGCTAGGATCTCAGTAGTACTTCAACTTGCGGGGGTGGGTGTGAAAACATTTATGTCCCCAAGGAGGTGGAGGGGGAGCGAGACAGTAAATAGTTATAACCACTGCGTTAACTGTTATCAACAGCAACATCTGCAGCCAGATGTTTCTGCCTTAAAGTTTTTCAGACTCATATAAGAAAAAAGTTTCTTTGTTTTGCCACAATGTTATATTTTGGTTGCACTAAAGAAAAAAAAACGTAGATCTAGGTGTAATAGAAAAGTCCGTCCTTGTCTGTTGGCATTGAGGCGTCACTGACATGAATTAAAACTAATTTGTGGTTCATGCCGAGTTGTGAACAGGCAATCAGGAGTCAAACCAGTTTGTGCCCAGCTGTCCTTGCCTGTTCACATTGGTTGTTTGGCTGCTGGACGAACCCATGTCCAACGGTCTCCAGATAAAAACATTGGTCACATTCACTCACACACCGACTCTCCTGACATCAAAAGACCTGTGTGGCGTTGGGATTAGGGCCCTTGATGACGGTTTTTATGACGGCGTCTGTGTGGACACAGTAGTCTCAGCACAGACGCAGGATATGAGAGTGAGAAAATGCGGACAAGTGTGGACCAGGCTGGGGGACGAACCTGGGTGGTTGTAAACAGCCCTGTTTGGCAGCACTTCCTGTTCTGCTGAAGAGACGCCATTACTACCTCACTGCTAATTATCCTCCTGTCCTTTCTCCGTCTCCCCTCTCTTACCCTCTCCCCCCCGTCCTGTTTAATGGCAGGTCGCAACAACGGTGCTAAAAGTCACACTCTGTAGGAAGAGGCTTCTCTGTTGGACAATTGGACGTAAAGGATGTAGGTCAGGGCCAGAGACAGTAGTTATCCTGTGTCTCTTTGTTAGGACTCTGTAGGAATCACTCCTGTCCGCCGCTCGGGAAGTCAATGAAATTCCTGGGTCTTCATCATGTGCTTAGTAACAGAACGAGCTGTTCTAAAGCCGTGGGTTCTCCTGCTGCTGCTCCTGCTGTCTTTGAAAGGTTCTTTCTTCTTCTGTTGATCAGTCTTCATAATTCTAGAATACCAGCATGAGTCAAAAACAAAGGTTGTACCAAAACACAATACCCTGTTTGTGAGGAACGACAAAATAAATTTTGTTTTCTCAGATTAAGACACTAGATTAAATTTAAGAAACGTCTCTGTATCTTAATATTTTTAGACTTATCACAATTTTATGGG
Source organism: Paraplagusia blochii (assembly GCA_016785265.1). Classification (NCBI taxonomy): domain Eukaryota; kingdom Metazoa; phylum Chordata; class Actinopteri; order Pleuronectiformes; family Cynoglossidae; genus Paraplagusia; species Paraplagusia blochii. The sequence goes on from JAFBJS010000748.1 coordinate 523,312, forward strand.
GGAAAAATGCACAGCAATGTTTCTCTTGAAGAGACTTGATGAACTAGCAATACTTGAGATGTACTAGCAATTTATTTTGAAATTGATTGTTATTTATTTGCCCAGAGGCAATGTCTCTGTCGTTGGTTTGGAACTCCAAGGTTCAACTCCTGGGCAAACCTGTTGGACCACATTTGGCCTGCAGACCTCGGGTTTGAAGTCGATGTTGTCTATGGACTGGTAATGATCCGTGGGTCCTTTGGTAATAGCCTGAAGCATAGTGTTGTAATGATTAGTAATTGATTAGTATTTTTTTTAAATAATCCCAACAATCCTGATGGAATAAAGATTAAAGAGCATTTGTGTTGAACCTAAAACATTTTTCTTATCAAAACAGTGAACTATCTCACCGGCTGTGTAGTAAAATCTCCAATACTGCTTTGATTAAGAAAGACTGAGCCAGCGTTCCCCTCAGTGTCCACTTTAAAAGGAGGGTGGAGGAGCGGAGGCCCATACTGTGGAGCAGAGGTTGTATCTGTGTAACCGGACACCCACCTCCTCCACGGCCCTCATTCTTAAAGTTTGAGAACCGGCCTGCCGGACCTGTGGATTAAAAGCAGAATTCACTCCTCTTCATTGGCCACACGGACCCCCGAGGCCTGGGGGCTGTTGCTATGGAAAGTATTTCTTGGGATGTTGATGGGGAGGGGGCTGGTCATAATGGTGCTGCTGTAAAGTCTGCCAGGATCGGCCCAGAGTGAGGGGAGCAGGAATGTCAGGGACACAGAGAAAATAGTGGAGCCTGTATAATCCACATTAAGGGCCTGATGCTGCCTTGTTAGTCCAACTACCAGATGTTCACTAATAGTCACTTTAATTGCTAATGCTTAGCAGGCACTTGTTAGCTTTCTGTGGAGGCTGGGTCTGTGGGGCTGCCTGTAAAATCCACCACTACAGTGTGGAGTGTTTATTGGTTTATATAAAGGTTATTTACAGCTTTATTTTCTCTTTTTTAATCAAATACACATTTTATGTATGGACCGTGTAAGGAACTTAATAATTAAGCCATTCTTGTGTTTAATATTGTGTTGTGATTAATCTATATATATAAATAACCATAACATAACTGCATATATATGTGTATGTGTGTATATATATATATATATATATATATATATGCGTTTGTATGTACATATATGTGTGTATGTATATACATATGTATATATGTGTGTATATATGTATATATGTATGTGTATATGTGTATATATGTGTGCGTATATGTGTATATATGTATATTTATATGCATATATGCATATATATACACACATATCTATATGCATATATATACATAATATGTTTTTGTATACACCACCATCAATATATGTATGTATATCTTTCTGTTTATATTTATTTTTACATACATACATTTTTGTCCATGTATAATTGATGACAGTCTTTTTAGACAACATACTTCACCATCAACTTAAACCCGTTACTGTACCTTTAAATTTCTGACCTGCTGGAGTGACCTGTCTGAATGCAGTTCATGCGAGTCGCCACTAGTCAAATTAAGATGTAAATTCTCTTTTTATGGGTCAGAACATCAACGCCAGAAAGACTTACAATCAGTATCCATTCTTTAATGGTGCTTTTTAACCTGCTAATCTCATGAGGTTATTTTACTCCATGGTCCTCAGCTCACAGCTCAATACCAGTGTAGTATATGCCCCCTTGAGGCCGCCTAATTGATGGTGCAGCCTGTGAGATACTCCTGTGTGTCCTGCTAACCCCAGTCCAGTCTAACGAAGGAACAACTATGGCTGCAGTTGTGTGATGTCATTTTTTTTACAGCCAATAAACATCCTCTGTTTCTGTTTGTCTCTTTCTCCAGGTAAATTTGAGGAGAAAGAAGACCGTGTCCCCAAACTGGAGCAGCTGAACTCTCTGGGCTTCATGTGCAGCCTCAATCTGGTTCTGAACAAGAAGGATCTGATCAAGATGGAGCTTCTGCTGCTGGAGACCTTCGGCTGGAACCTGTGCATGCCCACGCCTGCCCACTTCATCGACTACTACCTCCACGCCTCCGTGCAGGAGGGCGACCTGTACAACGGCTGGCCACTGTCCTCCCTGTCCAAGACCAAGGCTTTCATGGACAAATACACACACTACTTCCTGGAGGTGTCCTTGCAGGGTGAGCTCAGAGCTTGAAGAAGAACGGCAGATGTTAGAATCCTTGGTATACCTTTAGGGTCTTGATTTATTTTCAGTCTAATGAGGGAACTTCTTCTTGCAGATCATGCCTTCCTGAGTTTCCGACCCTCTCAGGTTGCGGCCGCGTGTGTGGCGGCCTCTAGGATTTGCCTTCAGATTTCTCCGAGCTGGACGACCGCGCTACATCTGCTGACGGGCTACACCTGGGACCACCTGACCCAGTGCATTGAACTGATGCTGCTGTAAGACTCACGCATTTGTCTGTTGATGTTTGGTATTAATTCTGAGCATGTGATCAGACTCGGTCAGAGAGTTAGTGTTTACAAGGGTGAAAAAGTTTACAGGACAGTTGTGAGACCAGCCGTGATGGATGGATTAGAGACACTAGGAATAGGCAGAAGACAGGAGACAGAGCTGGAGGTGGAGGAGTTAAAGATTCTCTTTAGAAGGGACAAGGATGGACAGGATCAGGAATGAGGTGATTAGAGGGACAACACAGACAGGAAGGTTTGGAGAAAAAGCTAGAGAAGACAGATTGAGATGGTTTGGACATGTTCAGAGGAGGGACAGTGGAGACATTGGTAGAAGAATGGTCCTAGAGATGGAGCAAACGTCTGCCATTTCCCTGCAATGCTTACATTTTATCTCTAGATGGCGTAAAGACGGCTATTTGTAGTATCTGATCCATAAAATACATTCTATTCTTAAATTATTTGTGATGTAATTTTGACTTTTTTTTCTGACCTTTCTAATCTTCCTCCACAGTGCTCATGACAATGACGTGAAGGAGGCCAACAAAACAAAGCCCACCACCCCTCACCACCACCACCATCACCCCTCCTCCCTACAGTCGCAGCCTCAGACCTCTCACCTCTCCCCGGTCTCAGCCATTCAGAGACCGGCCTCCTCCTCGTCCTCCTCCTCCTGCTCGTCCTCCTCCAGCTCTTCAACACCACAGCTGCTCTTCCAGCCTGACGGCTTCCCGCACATATCCCAGCATTCTCCCTCTCTGTCGCAGCTGCAGGCGCTCGCCGACTCCCACGCCCTGGGTTCGGTGGTGAACGTGTCCCAGGACTTCCTGCAGAGCCACAGAGTTGGTCTACTGACCGGTGCTCCCTCCATCACCTCCGCCAGCGGCTTCCCATCCTATCCGAGCCTCACCTCCAGCCTTCAGCCCGTCAGTCGAGCCGTGCCGCTGCAGGGTCCGATCTCCGTGCAGATGGCGCTGGCGGGAGAGCCGCGGCATTGTCTCAGCATGGTCTCTTATACACATCTAGATGTGTATAAGAGACAGCCTGTACAACGGCTGGCCACTGTCCTCCCTGTCCAAGACCTGTCTCTTATACACATCTAGATGTGTATAAGAGACAGGTTCTAAAGCCGTGGGTTCTCCTGCTGCTGCTCCTGCTGTCTTTGAAAGGTTCTTTCTTCTTCTGTTGATCAGTCTTCATTAAGACCACGTCGAGGTAGAGATCTGGCTGACGTAAAACTGACGAGACATGAAGCCAAAAGAAATGTGTCCTCACCGACGATTCACTGTCACGTCTCCTCTAGATTATTAAAAAAAAAACTCACCACATACAACCTCACAGCAGGTGGCGTTAAACACACGTGCACTGTTTTTACTTATTTCTCCGGACTCCGCCTTCACCTCTCGTCTCGTCTCGTCTCTCCTCTCCAGAGTCCTGGAAAAGTCACGACTCCCCTGTAGCTGCAGGTGCTGTTTTTGTTTTTTTTTTCCCAGCATCCACTGCACCGCAGAACCCGACACAAACACCAGGCGGGTGGAGGAGACACGGACGGTGGTCGTCTATTGTATATATGAATTGCTGCTGCCTTTTTCATGACCTGTTGGTTCTGTGTCTGTGTTTATTATTGACTCCAATGTTTACATGAACCACTAAGTATCAGGGACTTGAAGAGAATTACTTGAATATGATGCCATTGAAACATGCCATAGCTTTTATTTATGACGACTTCCTTTTTTTTTCCCCCTCAACTTTTGTTTCTTATTAATTCTGTTTTGATATAGTGTAGTTTTTTTCCCTCCTTCCATCTTATAAACAACCCTTTGATTATATTTTGTATCCTTTCACATAAACTGTGTACTCCAGCTCAGGATGTCGGGCTCAAACGCAGCCTTCTGAGTCTTCTGTGCTGTAATGCTTTAAAGCGGATGCAAACGCAGCATCCGCGGGGGTCTCACCCGCCCCGTCCTCATCACTGGACCCTCCTCGGTTCACTCAGCCGCCGGGCCCATCAGCCCAACGACCCGGTGGTCACTGGTTTCACGCACAAACATCTGTAGGCAGTCGTCTGTAATTGCCGCGGCCCTGACTCGTCCACTTCCTGTTGAAGCATAAACACATCCAGATTCCCACTGCTGCTGGTTGCCGTGGCGATACCCTGAGCGATCATCATGGACCTCAGCTTCTGGATGTTGTCGACTGAGATGTTACTGTGGTTTGGCGGCAGCTGACTGACCGTATTTTTTTTTTTTCATCACTGACAGTTAAAACGTCCATGTTGGACTAAAACCTCTCAGTGCGTCTGTCGTTTCTGCCGTGTTTTTTTTTTTCTTCTCTCTCCTGTGACATCACTCACCTCAAACTGTTGCTAAACTGTGGTTTAAAGAGTCAAGGCCGCCGGCTCCATATGGACTTGGTTGATGTTGACGGACTTTGTTTTGTTTTGGGTATTTTATTTTCTTGTTTTTTGACTTCATTTAGGGGAAACGTCCGTTAAACATCTGGGAACAGGGTCCGATCCATTGTATGAATTAACTGATCATATTCTGTGCTTTGAAGGAGTTCTGAGTATCAGGGACTTTTTTTTTTTTTGACACATTTAATTTGGTCGGCAATTACCCAAATCTGATGTCCTTGCCAGCAAAACACACCTGAACGTCATCATCACGGCTGGAATGTGTGGGGAAAAAAATACTGAAATTGGTCTTCATTTCCAACCATTCTGGTTCAATATTCTGAACCTGAGAAAACTCAGAAGGTCGTGGTTCTACCTCCCGTCGGCACCGTTGATGTGAGTAGAGTCGCGGTTCTGACTTTGTCTCCAGCTGTGAACGTCAAATCCCTTACTTTTATTATCTGCACGTTTCGTTTTTGTTTCAATTCTCATGCCCTAGTGGTTAAGGAAGCGGACTTGGGTCTGCCAGGACCTGGGTTCGAATCCCCACACACTGCTGCAGAGAAAAAATCCACCCCCCAAAAACTTGGGATGAACAACAACATCCTTATCCTTATCTCACACCCGCCCTGGTACTGCAACCACTCCACCATCACTCTTCACTTTTCCCGTTCAAAGCGACAAACTGCGTCCTGTAATTTTGTTTTCTGTGTGTGAACTTCACAGGTTCATTTTTATCATTCCTTTTTTTTTTTTACTCATAACTCATGAGCAACTTCTCACTGAGGTGTCAAAGGTGCAATAACTGTAGTTTTCTTTTTGTTGTTGTTTTTTTTTTTTTCCTTCCTCTTCCTCGACCACAGCCGTCACTGTCTGGTGCACACCACTGGTTCATCTTTTTTTTTTTTATAATAACTTATTATTTTTTTATATATATAATTGTGTGATCTGACTGACTTCGTAGAGAGCAGTGGGCTCTGAACTCCTTAAATATGTTGCATATTGCAGCCACTTGCGTTGACTGAATATTCCTGAATGATTTCTGTTTTAGTTTCACCCGTGTCTCTCACCCAACGCCACGATACGATTACACGAAACCACCACATTTCCAGCTAATATTTTTTTTTTATATTCTTTTCTACCAATTTGTAGTCTTGTTTTATGTGACACTAAATGATAAAGGGATTTTTTTTTATCATAATGTGCCATGGCAAAATAAAAAAAAAACACACATGAAATGTCTCTGCGAGATGTTCTCTTTCTTCTCGGGGAAGCTGCACTTTGTCGGATCTGAAGACAACCCCGCGGCGCTGCACTGGTGTTCCGGCCGATTCTGACAAATGTTCCTCTGGCAGTGACCACATGCTAGGAATAAGTACCATTCCATCTCCCATTCCCACTCATCTCACCATGGGTGGAATATTGTAGCCACAGGTGGCGCTTTCTCAGCCGCAGACAGAGTTATTATTCAGCCTTTGAGGAACGGCAGCAGAAACGTTGCTGCTGCTCCTTAACTCTGTGTCTGAAGGCTCTCAGTGCGGAGAAACGCGCTCAGCTCCGAACACACACTCCGTTTTATTCTCCCATAATTCTTGCTAACACATTATTGTTCCCGACAGAACAATGGACGCCGTTATCTCGCACAGAGAACGTTGTTTTTCCTGTTGTGATGTCGGTTTGTTGTGATTCTGATCTAAAAGGCTTTTGTTAGATGACACTGAGGGAAGAGGTTAAATCTGGACACGGTTTTTCCAACACTGAGCCTCAGGTTAATATTGTTAAGAGAAACTAAATAACGTTGAAATACATTTGGCAGGAGCTTTAATCCAAAACAAATTTCACTTTGGGGGGCGGAAAAAGTTAGAAGGTACAGCAACACTGTGACTGATGTGCTGATCCGCCTGTAAATCTCACGCTCTAACCTTCCCTCACATACGAACACGACCCAGAGATACTTAAACTTCACCACTTGAGGCACAGTTCCGCCCCAATCTCGAGGCTACAGACCACCTTTTACTAGTCGTTTGCCAGGATTTGTTTCAAAGAAGCCAAAATGTCTCTAAGATCCAGTGTCTCTGAACTAGACCCGACCTGGAACATGATCACGCCTAGAAATTCTGTCCATAAACGTAATGAATGGACAGACGCTGACAAAGAACAGTCCTGCTGTGGCCCATGTTCTGACTTAATCAATGTGAACCAAGCTCCTTGGTACCAGGACTGGACGACCCTTAGCAAAAGGCCTCCAAACTCATACTTGCTGAGAACTCCCTACTGGATGCCTCAGGAGACACAGTTGAAAGTCTTCTCCAAGTCCACAAAACACATGTGGACTGGTTGGGGAAACTCCAACGAACCTTCAAACTCAGTGCAGAGTATGTAACAGCTTTTTTGCGGTGGCAGTGGTGTCTCAGCGGTAAACGAAGCAGACTTGAGTTCTCAAGGCTTGAGGTTTGAATCCACCAGCTGCCAGGTTGCCACTGAGGTGCTCGGAGCATAGCACCATCCCGACCCACAGAGCTTCTTGTGGGCTCACCACCCACAGGAAGGCTCACGGTAGGGTGCAAGTGTGATTTGGGTGGCAGCTATAGAGACCACTGGAAGTTTTATTTTGACTTCCTGTGAAGTTAGTGTTCACAAAATGATGCATCGGGACAGCACTCGGAAAATGACTTACATTTTAACTTGCATATTCGACAAAAAGAAGAAAAAAACCTCCTTCTCTCACATCTTTAATTACTATTAGGATTAAAGCGACGTGAACTGCACTTTTCCTTCACACGATCCACATCAAACTGGAACTGACTTGGCCTGGAGATTAAAGAGCAATCAGCGTCTGGTGGAGCTCACAGATAAACTCTGTGATTTGTAGATTTCAGATTAGAAATAAAAAAAAAAAGCCCAGGCATTGATGTGGAGATGAAAGAAGATCCTTCCAGATCTCCACAGCTGACCGGTCTGTCTGTAAAGAGGGCGGAGGAGGTGGAGCAGCGCTCAGGGCCGTCACTTTAATAATGGATCGTCCTCGCAGCCTCCTGTAAGCCTTTGTCTGTGGAGCTGAAACAGCAGGCTTCCTTTCAGTGTCCTCGGGGAAGAATTTGGAGAAGTGTTGAGTGAGTGGGGGAGTGGAGTGGAGCGAGCTGCTCAGTTTGTGTGGATGGTGGCAGCGGTGGGAGACTTTCTGTGGGTGAGATAGAAGCTGACCGCAGGGATGGGGACGGTGGTGTCAGTGCTGTGTCTGGATGTTGATTTAAACATCTCAACATCTGGCTTGATTTCCTGCTTTAGTCATTTCTCTTCTTTTTTAGCTCCGTGGGAACTCTGGGCCGATTAAAGGCTGTCGACAAGAACTTGAACAAAGTGCTGCCCTCTGGCTTTATTTTTGATTTTACATCAACGTTTAACACTGATTTATCCTCCGTTTTCCCATATTTGCACTATATAATTTGACACTAGAGGGCAGCAGTGGTGGCCTAGTGCTTAAGGCAGACTTGGATGTGAAAAGCTTCTGTTTGGAATCCACCAGGTTGCCACTGAGGTGCTCTGAGCAAAGCACTGTCCTGACCCACATAACTTCAAAGTGTGGTGTAGTGTGATTTGGGTGGCAGTTGTGGAGATTTCTGCCTCACGATTTGGTTATGGTTAAGAGGATGAAGATATTTAGAAAAGTAGCATAAGTATGAAAAAATAATCACTCTCAAATGATACGGAAAAAATAGGGATGTCCGATAATTTTCGTCCGATCAAAATTATTTGACCCGTAATAGCATTTTATGTCACATCTGCAAGAATCGTTATCGTTATCTGAATTTCCCAAATTATGTGTCTGATTAAATGATTTATGGAGATAGACGGCTGTATATGAAAGTGTTAACAACTAGATGGCAGCATTTCAGCTTGATTTTATGCTGCGGTCCGTACAGATGAATCAATACATTTCACCAGGCCTGTATTAGTTGATAGCGGAAATCAAGTATTTGGAGAATGTTGGCTTAGCTATCGACTATATTGGCTACTAGCACTAGGTTAATATTGAACAATCCTTGTAAAAACATAAACAATAAAAGTTCTTTTTCTTTTCCAAATGTAGAAAAATAGGAAATTTATTCAAATTAGTAAAAAAAAAGTTGTACTGTAAAGTGTTTATATAATCTTATATTTACGCTACACATCATTTGTTACATTGAATCGCCATGTTTTTCAACAATTGAATTGAATACTTAGGTCTTGTGTGTATATTAAGGTCAAATATATTGTTTATATGTTGGGAAATTCTGCAGACTTTGTCTTTAATTAATGTCATTATTTGAAGACAGGTCTCAAACCACAGGGCGGGGCCAGTAGTGGGTCATATATATGTTATTTATACTTACATATATTAATATTATTTTTATACATATATTATCAGAAAAACATGTCATAATTTCTATTTAATTACAATTTTAAAATATAGATTTTATCCACTTGTGTCAATTAAATGTAAACATAATATAATGATATATTGTATTGTATGTAGTGATATATTCTTATCAATGAACTCATTAAGTTCTGATTGCAATTCAAACGGTAGCATCGTGTCTGTCGTCACCATAGAGGTGGTGACGTCACGGACGTCCTTCTTCTCTGTTGGTCCAAACAAAAACATCGTCTCCTACGACATTGAGTCAGAACACACATATTTATTCAGTCAGCAGGAACCGTCGTGAGAAAAAACGAACTTTATTTACACTGTAAACACGAACGCGATAGCAGGTCAGGTCCAAAGTAACGAGGGCTCCCTCTTGCGGCGAGAACGGGATGGAAACCTTTGGGAACGTTTTTACAGGATTTACCGACGTTAAATTATATAAATATTAAATCTATTTGTATGTAATTATAACAGGACAGTCTTTAAGTTTTTCATATATTTATTGACGTGTTTTTGAGCCATTACATGAACATTTACTGAACTTTAACGTCCCAATTGTCTTGAAGAGGGTTTTTTTCTTGGGTGACATCTGCTGGCGGATAGCGTAACTACAGGCCCAATATAACACTATCCAATATTTTTTACAAACAATTTTTAGAACATTAAAAATAACTTCACTTTTTTATGTCATGTAAAATTGGTTATCTTACTTTATGTTTTTGTTTTTGTTCCCACCAACCACCTTAAATATTTTGCAATAAATTTACCTGCAAAAACTGCTTAGTAAATGATCTGGTGTTCCTCACTGTAACAACTAACGAAAAGAAAAAGAAAAAATCTATTGATCTATTGTTTAATTCTAACCCAGTCACCATATCTAAGCAGTGAAAAATTTACCTCTATAAACAACAAAATGCAAATTTATAAAATACTTTTCATCACCATACAGAGACTTTAACTACCCAACAGTAAAGCTGGGCCTGGGCAGTTTCACCTCAGGGTGTGGAAGTGTTTGCCCGGCTGATCCAGAGTCAGCTGATGTTAATCTCAAACCCATTAAAGTTCTTCGTCACCTGCTGAGAGTAAACACTTGTCAGTCCATGGAGCCTGCAGCGCTTTAATTTACCTTCAGAGGAGACCAGTTTTACCAGTATATATTAGTTTTGTATCATTTTGTTCCAGGGAACAAGATGTCGTTACCAGGGTTTGTTTGACATTTAAATAATAGAACAGGACACAGTCAAAAAAACAGAAATAAAAAAGAACGAATTAAGAAATAATCAACAATTTCATGAACTCTAGTAGCATCCAGGAGACAAAAAAAGTCAATAAAGCCAAAAAAAAAAACAGAGAGAGATCGGAGCTAGAGGATTCTCCTTGTTTCAGTTAAACTGTCCTCTGTATCTTCTAGTCTGAGTCCAACTACCTCCATGTCCTCCCTCGCTGCGTCCATCAATCTCCTCTTTGTCTCCTACCTGGTAGCTCCATCTCTAGGATCATTCTTCAACCAATGTATCCACTGTCCCTCCTCCGAACATGTCCAAACCATCTCAATCTGTCTTCTCTAGCTTTTTCTCCAAACCTTCCTGTCTCTGTTGTCCCTCTAATCACCTCATTCCTGATCCTGTCCATCCTTGTCTCTCCTAAATAGAATCTCAGCATCTTGAGGAGTCTTCTCCTGTCTTCTGCCCACTGTATTACTGGTGTCCCTAATCCATCCATCATGGCTGGTCTCACCACTGTCCTGTAAACCTTTCCCTTCACCTTAACTGAGGTCAATCCTGACACTTTCCTCCAAATGTTCGTTTACATTTTTTTTATCGTTATATTTTGCATAATATATTTTATTATAGCTCAAACGTCTCCATCTTTCTGTCATTATATATGCTAAAAAAATTGAATATTAAATGAACTCAAACATTAACATCTCCACACTCACCTGAGGACACTGGGACAATGTTTGCAGTTCAGACGTAGCTGGAAAGAGAATATAAAGCAGCTTCACAGACTCATTTGCAGAAACCAACCAAACCAAACCAACCACTGACTGTGTTCTGACCGGGTCGTCATGGCTTTCACGGGGAAATACGTGCTGGAAAAGGAGGAGAATCTGGAGGAGTTCTTGAAGACTGTCGGTGAGGGAATCTAATCTAATCTAATCCATCTTCTCCTTTCAGCTTCTCTCTTTTTCGGGGATTGAAAAAGCAAATCTACATTTTTCACCCTGTCCTCTGTATCTTCTACTCTAACTCCAACTACCTCCATGTCCTCCCTCGTTGCATCCATCAATCTCCTCTTTGTCTCCTACGTGGCAGCTTCATCTCTAGGATCATTCTTCTGGATTAAAATGTAAAATGATATCATTCTAAATGATGTATTTATTTTCTTCAGGGATCAAGATTCAAGACCTGAGTCGTGAGGGGATGATCACAGATATGTACCAGAACGACAGGTTCAGGTTGACCAAGACTGTGAAGGACAAATCCTGGAACAACCAGTTCATCGTCGGACAGGAGAGTGAGCTGAAAACTGAGGATGGAGAGACGTTCAAGGTCCAGGGTTTTTTTTTTTAATCATACAAAGTTCAATCATTTTTCGCTTTTCTTTAGTTTAACTAAATTTCTGAGGACGTTTTTTTTTCCAGACCACTGTCACTCTGGACGAAGGGAAGCTGAAGATTCAGTTTCCTAACTATCTCTACACTGCAGAGCTGAGGGGCGACCAGCTCATCGAGGTGGGTTCAAACCCCGGTCCCTTAAGATGTAGTGGTGTTTTAATGTGACGTAGACAAACTTCTCTTTTATTTCCCTGAAGGTCCGGTCAGCTGGTGCAGTTTCCAGCACCACCACTAGTAGGAGAATGAAATGAACGGCATTACTTTAAAGAAAATGTAAAGCAAACAGCAGAAAAGGAGAAAAACAATCAACAAATAAATGGTTTCAACATCTGAATCTGTTTCTCACCTGCTTTTGCTGCAATAAATCATAGTCGTCACTAGACTTAGCCTGATCCGTAATCAAACACGGTAAATTAACTTAACTTTTGCCAATATCTGTTTTTTTGATATCAGCGTTACACCGTGCCAGGTCAGGATCAGAAAGATTAAATATTTCCATAATCTAAAATAAGTAAAGTAATAAATGAAGGCCTCTTCATTACTTTAACTTTATTGCTTTAAGCCTCTTTGAGACATCTATTGGTGAAATGCTGGCTTTGCAGGGTAAAGGTAGAAGGATAACAATAAAATAAATTAACAGTATAATTTGGACAATTTTGGCGGGCCGGATTAAAACGCCAAGCGGGCCACATCTGGCCCCCGAGCCTTAGTTTGCCCATGTCTGCTCTAGTGGCTGTCAGTGTAAAAAAAGTCAAAAACGAGACACCTGGCGCACAAGCCTAGAGTGCCCTCTAGTGGCCGTCAATGTAGAATTTTTTTTTCTAAAGGTCGCACCTGAGTATAAAACACAAACCCCGTCAACGTATGGAAAAAATGGAAAATACACTATTTTCTCTCTTATCAGAATCCCCATGTAATGAATATAAATAACATTAATGCAAAATCTTAATATCTTTTTTAAAGATTTTTTAATTTATCAGACAGTTAAAGAGTTACAGGTAGACATGACGTGATGTGAAGAATTACAGAATTTCAAAACCTGTGAAATAATAAAGTCTATGAGACGCCCATCACTGAAATTGTCCATTTCGTTTGCGTCCCAAACTGTAAAAAGCCTTGACGATGTTGAACTTCCCGCTGCCTCAGCCTCCACGCAGCATGTTGGGTCTCGCAGCATCAGATCCGTTTGCTCACTCGCTTAAATGTCACGCCCTTGTCTCCTGGTGTGGTGCAATTCTACAGGACACAAAAGACGAGAGAAACCTTTTGTACGATCCTGCTGCTGCTGAGGAACTCTTCACTTCACATCAGTTTTTCTCACCATGATGAGTTTGTCATCTTTCATCTCTGCTGTGAAGTGATACTGAGGAAAGTTTATTTTCAGCTTCCCGGCCTCCAACACCACGGGGGCCTAACGGTCAAAAGGAACAACATAGAGAAATGGATGGAGGGAGTAGAAGCGTCCATGTCATAGAGACAGATTTGGACAAGTTGGCCTGTTCCTTCTTATTACCCAAACATGTTCGGATGTGTCTTAGCATTTTCATTCAGATTCACATTGAATTCTGGTCCAAACCTGCACAGGTCATTGGAAAAGTACTTTGCGAAATCATTTTTCTTTATCAAAAGGATTTCAAAACACACCCCACATTTGTTTTTGTCCTTTAACAGAACAAAAAAGCAGGTTGTGATCGGGTGAAAAAGACATTTCCCAGAGAGAATATTGATAAATATCTGCGTCTTATTGTGATGAATAAATAACTGTTGAAATTTGTGCCAAGTTTTTTTTTTTTTGACTCACGCTGAAATTGGATCCCGTCATGGTCTTCAGCTCACACTCCTTACCAACGGTGAAACTGTTGGACCAGGTCCAGTTGGGAATGCTCTGAGTCCAGGTGAATTTGTCCCCGTCCTGAACCACTTCTGTAATCACTTTGTGGTCAGTCTTGGCATTGGACAGGCCTGTGACGGATGAGAGTAAAAGTCCATTTTCAAGATGTCAACATTGAAACTGATCAATGAATAACACAGAACAATAATCCACTAGAGGGCGAGTTACTGGAAAAAAAATCAAAAAAATGTACCAATGGCTTCCAGAAACTGCTCGTAGTTTTCCTGACTTTCCAGCTCATATTTCCCAGAGAAATCCATGATGGTTGAAGCGAGGAGAGGAGAAAGGAGTGAGTTCAGGGAGAGGAGTGGCCAGTTGCGGGTTTTCTCCTCTGGTTCCTGTTGAGTTGCTGTCAAACCTGCCTCTTCCCTTCGGTTCTACTCAGGAATTGAACCTCACCTGCACAGGTGTGAAACAGGTCATGGTTTTTTTCCATGACGGCGCCTAGCGTAGCTTTGTAGCTCCGGTGATCTAACAGAAGAAAAATCCTGAGTATTCTTCTCTGCTCTTTGCAGCACCAGGTTGTTCCAGCACTGATTCCATGTGACGAGACAAGTCTGAGCCTGTACTGCAGTAAAAGGACAATTAAATGCACACATTCTCTCCTCTTGTACTATACAGTACTGTGTCTGTGGAAATATTTGCCTGGAAATAATGCTAAATAATCCAAAGTTAAAGTTCTGCAGGAGTAAAAAGTGATCCACCAGCTGCCAGGTTACCACTGATGAACATTTATTGGTGTTGCTGCCCCCTACTGGGGGTCTTTACCATATCAAGATCCCAGACCCCTAACAAAGAGAAAATGGAGGCAGATGGCAGCATGGATGCAGAGCTAAACAGAATTATGTGACGCATCCCCAACCTTGTTCAGACAAACCTTCAGAGTCAGGCTGTTACAGCGCGTTCTGTCTTTCTGTGGTAGAACAGCTGCTGGACGACAGCCAGGTGAGTGGATCGACCGGCAGATCGACAGGTTTGAGAGCACAGACAGTAATAATTAAACAGGAAAATGATTTATTAAACACTAATTAGACAGACAGGTAGCGTTCTGAACACGTAGAGAGGTACATTAAATATGTAGATAGACAGATAGAGATATAGACACGCAGACACATAGACAGGTACATCTGTAGATGATAGATAGATAGATTAGTAGGTGATACTATTTGCTGTGTGTGGCAACCTATATAACCTTTTATCAAGTATTATTTTCATTTTATTTTATATTATAATGATATATTATTTTTTATCTATCTTATATATGTATATAGACATACACATATATATGTGTTTCTATTTAGACAAGTTTATACAATATTTAGAATTGTATATATATAGTTATATATACTATGTATATATATAGTTTTTATATGTATATATTATGGTTGTTTAAGTTATATATTATATTTTTAGTTATAGATACAATATACATATATGTATATATGTATATGTATATATATATATATATATCACCAATGGAACATTTTCTTCAAATATCTAAAAATATATAATTTATTTAAACCCCTTATTTAATGTAACTCAAACGTCCATTGAATCAGTACTAATGTTAATATAACACAGCTCCTTTTTCAAGTTTTAATCCCAAAGTTTTGTTGAAAAAGAACTGACCCTGACGTGATTTGAACACGCAACCTTCTGATCTGGAGTCAGACGCGCTACCGTTGCGCCACAGAGTCTGATACATGATGTCTAAGTGGTGTGAATTAGACATCTGGCCACCAGGGGCTCCCACTAGCCGTCATAGAGTATTAATAGTATTGAGTACTGTTGTTACACACACGCTGTATGGATGTAAATATAACAAATAAAAAGTATCATGAATCTATTACTAAATCAGATTTAGCCAACAGTTAGCTTTGTGTTGTGGTGTTTAACTTTCAGTTAATAAAAACATATTTATACCTTGAAAAAACAGGATAAGCTAAATAAAACGCACACAGGAAGTTCGATTATGTAAATTTTTAATATTTTTTATATAAAACAAATTATGTTTACATTTTAGTACAACATTTAGTAATTTTTTATTATGGCGTCTTTCGTGTTTACTTTTCCCAAAGTTTCTCGTCTCCTGGTAGGTCAGCGGGTAGAGCCTGTTAAAGCGACCACCAGGTCAGAGTTGAAGCTCGGCCAATGAGAATGTTTGTCAGGTTAAAGCCCGCCCACCGAGGACGAATAGTGAGACTTTCTCGTTGTGTTCTATTCTACCTGTGCTTTTCGCCATTGTTTTTTGGTGTGACTCTCCTTATCAGTCAAAACAAACCGGAAGTTGTGACTATTATACGGTTTAGAGAATTTCTTTCCAAGTGTCATGAATAAAAGCTCGTTCAGACTGATTATAACAACTACTTCAGCTGATGCTAATGATAATGATTGAGAGAAGACAAGGATGATGGACGGAGTGTGGATTATTATTGTGAGGACACCACAGTTTGAAGAGGCCAGAAGCTCATTGGTGAGTCCATATTAATTCTACTAACATTTACTGCTGTGTGATGTCATCATAAAGTCAAGTTTTGTTGAGTTTCTGGCCTGGGAAGTGTTTTATTTTCCCACTAATGCTATTTGCTCAGGTTCCAAGTCCAGACATTCTCAAGTTTTTGTTGTTTTAAGAGAAACACAATAGGGGGCAGCACCTCGTGGGTGTGCAACACTTTTGAGGAAATGCAGTGATTTAAGAGAAATTAGAAGAGTTAGATACATTAGATGAAGATTGGAGATTAGACACTAGGAATAAGTAGAAGACAGGAGACAGAGCTGGAGGTGGAGGAGTTAAAGATGCTGAGATTCTCTTTGGTTAAGACAAAGATGGACAGGATCAGGAATGAGGAGATTAGAGGGACAGCACGGACAGGAAGGTTGTATTTCCTCTATTGCTCTTCTACCCATGAAACACAAAATAAAACTCTTGCAGTACTTGTACAATCCTTCAACTTTATTTATATATATATATATTTATATATATATACAGTATATATACACACATATATTTATATCAGTCACATCTCCAACATTGTTTCAGTCTTTTTGAATATCAAACATACAAATACGATATCTGATAATTGTGCGCATGACCAATAAACCAGGTTATAATTTCTTTATTTTTTTTCCACAACAAAACATTAAAATATCAAGTGACGGCAACACAAAGGTGATCGTTTGTCATTTCACGCACGTTTATCATCACGGTTCAGTCTTTCTGCTGTGAACGATAAGGGAACAGAAAAAAGATCAAATGTGTTTGATTCTGTGTAAATATACAGTAAGTCATGCACTGACCGGTCCAACAGTGGATTTCGTTTTGATGTAAACCCTGTTATTGTTCACTGACCGAACATCTAGGACCATCACAGACAGTAAACTAGGACGTCTGTGATACAGCAGCACAGCCAACATGTTCACCCAACACTGAGCACAAATCCACGGATGATGGACGGTCACTGGGCCGTGTACTGTACAGTGGACACAGTAAACCTGTCCGTAATCCCACTACCACGCACTGTAATCCTCACATGGAATAAACCTGTCCAGGCACACTGAGAATCAACAGTCACACCTCGTCCAAGCCGTCGTGGTGACCCCCCCTCTTCTTCCCAAAAGAGAAAGAAAACACACCACTAGGGGGCACCTCAGTGCCTTTACCACCTCTCACGTCTCTCGGAGACCTTTGCTCAGAGTCTGCAGGGCCGCCGGGCAGTAGATTAGGAGTGGAGGGGGATGGAGTGGTGGGCCCCCATATGTAGAGTGTGTCCCCTTCTGGACAAGGTGGCAGACCCCTGGTCAGATAGCTGGGACTCGGACTGGCTGAGGACGGCAGTGTACGTTGGCTGCCGTTCAGAAAGCTGGAGTTGTGATCTGACGAACCTTTGCGTGAGTTTCCGGCGGAGCTGAGGTTGGAGGAGCGGTAATTGTAAGCCCTCCAGCCGGGTCGTTTACGCTGCTGACACTGGCATCGGAGGATGCGGATGAAGGCCATCTTGAACTCACGGTTGTAGCAGGGGTAGATGATGGGGTTCAAGCAGCTGTTGAAGTAGCCGAGCCAGAAAATGACCTTGAAGAAGGTTTCAGGAGGACGGAGATTCACATTAAAGGACCCTAGGACACAAAGAAAGAGTGGTTGTTGGTACATTTGATAACCCTAAGACGTGTGAAAGAGAAGGTCATCTTTTGTCCAGTAGGTGGCAGCATTACTCAATCAATACCCAAAGCAGTAAAAGAGTGGCAGTTACACGTTGTTCTACTTTTTTGTTCTCAGAAAGCCTTTCTCTTGTTAAGGAAACTGATTTGAAAATGTATCAAAACGCCAAGCAAAAATAAAAAATGAAAATAAATAAAATGATCAGAGTTATACTTTATACTTTATAAAAGTTTCCTTTTATAAAAAAATGCAACAAAAATTAAAATTATTTTAAACTTAAGAATATCTAGTAGTTTAATCGAATAATTGTGGAAACTTTTATCTTTTAAACATTAACAAATCTTAAAATGTTCACATAAAAGAAATATAGCACAAAAGAATTAACAAATGTAATACATTTGTCATACTACACACATGCTTAACTAAGAACATCAACTCTCTAATAAACCAACCTTATTCCTTCAATAAAATACTCATTGTTGTCAGCTAAATTTGGTTATATTGAAATAAAATATATATTCTGCAAATCAGGAGACACATTTGTGCCTGAACTTTGAGGAAACACACTGATTATGAGTTTGTGTGACTTTCGAGTCTGTGGGCGATGTTGCATCAGAAATGCTACGCCATCGTACAGGACAAAGAGTCATTGGCTCAGGATAACTTCAGGAAATCACTGTTGCTCAACACGGTCTCCTACTGCATGAACTGCACTCTCTGAGATCTAAGAGTCCTCACACTTAGTCAGTGGGAATTGGGCTTTGGACGACAAAGTTCGAGACATTTGTTAGATGTGTCTGTTATACGTCAGCAGATTCTACTTTCTTTATCATTCCTGCTTCGTGACACAGTTGGTTAAAATGTCTAAAAGTCTCAATAAGACATCTTTAAAAAGACGGCCAAACAGAAGGGATTACAACCCACAAAATGACGGAAAATGTTTATAAATTTGTCTGTCACCTAATTTAATGGGACCATTTGGTCCAATTGTTTCCCGTCCTCATGGAGTCTGTCCTCCATCTGTGACCAAACCTCAGTAAAACGTCCCTGTTTCACTAATCAGATAATAGAGGTAAGCTTGGGGTTTGAAGCTAAATTAAATTATCACGACCACTAAGTGTGAGGTTACCGGGAAAGTTAAAAAATAGACAAACCAACTGCATATCTGTGACTGTGGGCCAACGTACAACTAGCTTTTTCCTTCACACCAGCCCACAGACGCATGACGATGTAACAGTGTCTCCAGAATGAAGTGAAATAACCTTTGCTGAGATGCCAAGGCGGAATCATAAACATAACAGCTTGCATCTCCACGAATATCAGATTACAAGCTGTAGCCATTATCTTCAATGACACTAGAAAGAACATAATATCTTTAATAGCCTTGGGGTGAAATTATGCCGACAGGAGGGGGCAGCGTCAAACAACAAACAAACAAACAAAAACGCTCAAACTGATTCGATTTGATGCCACAAGGCCCTGCATGTTATTTGCGTTCTGTGTGGTGAAAAAAAAAAGTTGTGCTAAATGAGGAAACTGAAAATTTGGCTTCATTGAATTAAATTGCCAATTCTGGGCAAACAACTCATGTAAAAATGGTAAATAAACCACAGAACTCCACACAGAGTGTGATTTCTAAAATAATTGCTTCTTGGCTGAACTGTCGTACCACTGGAGACCAGCAGGCGGAGTCTTAAAAGGGGTGTAATGAGTTTTTAATGAGTTTAGAAAGATAAATAGATCTTTGTTAATCCCTCAGGAGTATCCTTCGGGAAATCACGGTACTTTAAGTATTCTGACAGTACTTTGGACTTGTATTGTATTTTTTATGGTTCTACCGTCATGGTTCTACAGTGTGCTAGTGTATTCAGCTGATGCCAGGGTGTGTCAAATGTTGAGGCCTGGTCAACTGTGTACGTGTCTGTGTTCCATGTTCTGCGTTCCTACTAGAACCAGAGGCAAATGTGTCAACTTTTATGTCAATACTGTATGTTACAATTCGACAGTCAATTCAGTTGAGAGACAATGTCTCTTTAAGGTGTTTGCCTTCCAGTGGGTACAGCATCCACAGGGATGAAAGGAATGGTGCGGTGCGGTGGTGCAAAGTGATTTGATTCACGGTCGGGAAGACTGCCATCCCTCGACCCGGTATTGGAAAAAAAAACGGATTGATGGATAACGAAAGACTTAGAGTTATGGGTCGCCCATGTTAATGCAGGATTGGCTGTGAAGTGAACACTATTGTTGTGTTATCTCCCTCCGACATCTTTGACATACACATTCTTAAGTTCGTAAAACTTTATGTTAAGCTTATGACAAAAATCCGATAGATTCTTGGTGGCAAAGTATTTTAAGCAAAACTAGCTTCTTTGGGATGTAATCTTGGTTTCGTGAGCTGTGGCTTGGTGGCACTTGATCGTACAAGACCAGTTGAGTAGCTGATTGCGACAACAGTCTGGCAACACTACAACATAGTACTTAGTGCTAGCTAAGGTATTCTCCCAAAAGTCTTCTCAAATGGATTCTACTCAGAGGAGGGCAATTTTGACGCAAGAATTCTCAGTCAATTGGGTTGGTACCTACTACGTCCAGTTGCCCTCGAAGTAACTATTTTTTGGAATGGGTTACTGAAAGCTCAAAATTTAAAAAATTTTGCCAGAGTATACAAGTTGCACCTGAAATAAGTTGCCTTCTCGGCAAAAACATTTGAAAAAGAGATTGAATTAGACCACAAAGTATGTTATATTAGTTAGTGACGTAGAAACGCAGCCAACGTGAATTTTTTCACAATAGAAAAAAACATGCACCAACATATGGTTATCATGCCTCGCCAGGCAGAATGCAATGTTATTGCTCGACCAAAGATTGCTGGGATTGACTCCAGCTCCCCCGCAACCCTGTCAGGGTGAACAGTTGAAGATGAATGAAGGAGTGAATATAAATAAATGCTCCAGTGAAGAGGTTTACTTGATGTTGGTGGAAGAACAAGAACATTTGTCATACTTGGGAATTATTTTCATATACTGTGTATATATATATATATATATATATATATATATCTCCTCACAAATATTTTCCTGCTGTCTGTCGATGATGTGACTGACAAAGTGCAGGCTACTGTCACCATAAAAAGTAAAATATCTCACATATTATTTAAAATACATGTTGAAAGAGAAACCTTCCCTATGACATTGTCTCCTTCTGAGTGAAAAGGTGGAGGTGAAGGGGGGAGGTGCAGGTTTGTATGTTTAGGTTTTGTTTGAGTGCCCCCCCACTACCACCTCCACCCACCTCCACCCACCTCCTTTTGAAGAGTGTTTATGTTGAAAGACTATAGAATAAACAGTGAGGGATGTGAAGGGCACAGCTGTAAAGAACAATGTCAGCAGAGTTATTGTTGAGGGTCTCAACACTCCTGCCAAAGATAAGTCTCTGCACCTCCTTCCTGGACACACACACACACACACACACAAACACACACACACACACACACACACACACACACACACACACTCTGTGCCGCATTCTGCTCTGATTCCTATTTGTTTGTGCAGCCAAACCAGAGACTTGTCTCCAATTCTAATCATAACAAGTTATATCCTCAGTTAAGGACAACAACCCCCCAACTCTCCATCCCATAATGCCTTGCACACCTCCCGCTGCCCTTCAATTCAAATTAGCCAAAAATTGGCAACTTCTCCAAGTCCCTTTTTGGTCTCACAGCTCTTTTTTTTTTTTTTATCAACTTTCTCTGTTTCCTTCAGAGTTGAGGATCTCTTGGCATCAAAAACCTGAAAAAAACGTTGAATGGAGCAAAACCCTTAAACCTAAAGAGAATCTATCCAAAAAAAAAATGCAAAAAAACCTTGACTCATATGTGTATCAAACTCTGGCCCGAGGACCAAATATGGCCCGCAGTGATACTATACTTGGCCTGAGAGATCATATTAAATCTAGTAGAGTTAGCTTGTATTTACTGGCAGGATTTTCTGGTGTATTTCTCGTGTGTTTATATTATTAAACAGTGGCTGTTTTAGATTTAATGTTTATACAAAATTAAAGTTTGTTTCTGTATGAAAAAAAAAAACAAAACGTCACAGATCTAGAGAAAATGGAAAACATGAACAGCTGCTGTCAATTTTTAAAATAAGTGTTAAGTTTGGCCCATTACGTCATTTAAATCTTTGCCCCACGGTGAATTCGACTGTCTATCTATCTATCTATCTATCTATCTATCTATCTATCTATCTATCTATCTATCTACCTATCCATCTATCCATCCATCCATCCATCCTTCCATCCATCCATCCATCCACATCTACTTATCCATCTATTTACCTCTTAAGGCTGGACAGGATTTTATGCAACTGTCAACTTTTTTCTCCATCAACTTCACGTAACTCTTAATCATAAAATCATGCACATAAATGAACTTGAACTCTTATGTTATTCATGTTTAATTTGTCATGTTTATTATTTTTGTTAACAGAAACAGACCATTTTTATTGGCATTTTTTAAGATTTGTGTGAAATACAGTGAGAGAGAGAGAGAAAGAGCGGGTAAGAGACATAGAGAACTACCTATCTCACCGTGGAACAGTTTGAACAAAACATCCTGTTATTGTTACTCGAGTGAATACCAAAGATTATTCTGTGCCATGTAGGTACACGGTGTGTGTGAGCACACACACGTTTCATAACACGTGCAAAAACACGGCTAATTCCTCCTGATCTGAATGGACACAGCAGTTGTTATTACCCCTGTAGACGTTGCCTTCACTGAACCCATTTTTGGAAATTGCGTTGACATCCCAGGGCCCTACGTGTCCAGCCTCAATGCCCCGTGGCCCCCGCAGCTCGCTGTGCTGCCACCTCCTTTCTTCTCCGCTTTGACGCTAAGCACTTTCATTATTTTTTTTCCCCTCCAAAAGCCATTCCAATTATTGCAGCAGCACAAGGCCAGCGTCGCCTAATAGACCTTATCACACATGTGAAAGATTCACGCATGCACACGGAGAACTTTGCCAAGAGAACACATTCGCAGAAACAATCGGTCCACAGTCTGAGTGTTGACTTTCTCCCACATGTCGCCGTCCTGCTTGTTGCAGTTAAATGTGAGTCCTTCACAGGACATTAGTGTCTTTGCTTGGTGTTAAAGAGCCACAGGGAAACGTGTTTCATGAATCAACTCAACTGATTTCACAGACCAAGGACGGAAGATTTGACTGTTCAGAGAATGAGACGGACTAGAAATGAGACACTTGAAAAAAAAAACTGTTGTTTTGAAGCTTTGATAAATACGAAACATCCAGATTTATTTATTTTTGTACCTTTTAATTGAAATATTAATGAAGTGTTCAATCCACAACATTTTCAGCTTTGATTTTATGCAATATTTCATGACTCAGACTATAGATTTTTTTTTCCCAGGCCCTATGAGTCATCTTGGACCTGGTACAGGGACTTCCACATGGACTAGAGAATTCAGTCCCAAATTAGAAAGCTGAGAACTTTGTGACAAAGACAGCATACAAAGAGATTTTATCTATAAAAGTTACAATAACTTATTATGTAATTTTCCATTTCCTCCATTTGAGTCTATCACAAGAAAGTCACAACTTTGCCTGGTCTGTGGACTGATGTGAAATATCATATCATGACCTGTGGGTCCAACATTAGTCCAAATCTTGCTGTTTAGAACTAAATGATGACCTAAACACTCAAGAATAGTCTAAAACAGGGTCTTGAAATGTTCTCATGCCAGATCCAGACAGATAGTACAGGGAACACTTCCTCCTTCTTTTTTTTCTTTCGGATTGTCCCTTTTTTAGGGGTTGTCACAGTGAGTCAACGGTTTCTATCTCCCCCTGTCCTCTGTATCCTCAACTTTAACTTCAAATATCTCCATGTCCTCCCTCACTGCATCCATCAATCTCCTCTTTGTCTCCTACCTGGTAGCTCCATCTCTAGGATCATTCTTCTACCAATGTATCCACTGTCCCTCGTCTGAACATGTCCAAATCTGTCTTCTCTAGCGTTTTCTCCAAACCTTCCTGTCTGTGTTGTCCCTCTAATCACCTCATTTCTGATCCTGTCCATCCTTGTCTTTCCTAAAAAGAACCTCAGCCTCTTTAACTCCTCCACCTCCAACTCTGTCTCCTCTCTTGTAACTATTCCTAGAGTCTTTAGAGACAGGGAACGCATACATTTTTTAAAGAATAAACAGGGCCTAGTGCCGGGTATAATGTACCTTGGTATTTAGTGTCAAATATTTGTCTATTTTATAAGTAAAATACATAAAATGTACAATATCGGAAAAAATATTAGATTATGAAACATGGAATGCCTAAAAAACAGTTTTGTGACAGTACAATGCCGTGGCTATTGATGTAACAACGGATTCTCCCAATAATTCACCACCGGTGCTCCCTTCATGGACACCTTGGGGTTGCATTCCCCTGTTGGGACGATGATTGGACACTTTCTATTATGGAAAGATGAATTATAACTTGAGAACAATTGGATGGAATTATAAATTGTACAGATTATTTTTTTCTGAGCTGCATTCATCACACGAGTGTGGAATGAAAATTTAATTCATATAAGTGTCAATAAAAATAATGGTCACGATCTTTATTGGCTCCATTAAGGCTTTAAATGGCTGGCGCCGGTGATGTTTCCATATTATTTCTCCATTACGTGTCAAGATGACGACAAGAAAAAAAAAAAAGTGAAAGTTGGACGTGTCACTCAGACTGACAAGTTGGACATGGCTGTGTATGTGTGAAATATTGGACGGCTTTATGTCAAAAGACATTTTGTCTAGAGTAAGACCAACTCTGGCGCCTGTGGACTTTGCTCTGCTCCAAGTTTGAGGCATAAAAGGAGACAAAATGAACCAGGACTTGAGAAACAGCACTGAAGCCATTTATGTACAAGAACTTTCCAGAATTTCTATAATTCCACTGTGATGGATTGCTACAGGGAAAAGCCCTCTTGCATTAAAAAAAAAATCTGGATAGTATATATATTCATATACATTTATGATCTGATTCTGAGTGTCTAAAGCATCCCCTGGTGGCAGGAGATTTATTTTCATCTTGAAGAACTGTTAGGTAATTGAAGCAGGTGCAGCTGCTAAGAAAACTTAGAACATCTGGACACCAGGACACTCAGTAAAGCTCTTTAGAACTGCACACACCAGCACAACCAAAGCAAAACCCGATTGTAACCACACGACTCCTACGTACAGTACATATCGGTGACAGTGTGCAGAGGAAGCAGCAGGGTAATAACCAGTGTAAAGCAGGAAATCCCACAATGTGGGTGGAGGCTAATGAACAGTGCAAGAGCTGCAGGAGAAAAGTGTGGACGGATTATCAGGCCACAAGTCAAACCCGGGAAGAAGCTGCAATTAGAAGAGTCTTTGGTAAAAAAAAAAAAGTAAAGTTCAGTTTGGTACATGCTGGTGTCTTTGTCTTTGGTGGCATTGTTTTTTATATAAATATCCTGTATAATATTTATGTTCTGATGGAAATGGGTCCAATATTTGGTTTGGCTCCGATTTTGATGTCTTTCCTGATGGAATCCTTCCCAGTTATCTGGACATAGGACAGAAACCAGGAGGAGACAGGATGTGAGACAAAGACATACTAGTACTACTGTGTACACGAGACGATGGGGGAAAGAAAATATTGTTGATGGAGGTGAGGCTGCCTCACAGGAGATAAAACGGAAAGCCATGATGGAGATTATTGGTGCAACAAAGGAGATGGGCGAGGTGGATGATGGATTTGGCTACACCTTTATCAGGTGTGGATTAATGCAACCTGTAATGCAGACACAGGTGTGGTAAACCAAAGTCTCTCCAACCGTTTCTCTGTCCCAAACTAGTTCAACCTTAGTCTTGACTTTAAAACAAAACACAAACATTTGAATGGTACCCAATACTGATTTAAGTAGAAATACAATGTTGCTGTTGCATGAGAAGCATTGGCTGTGAAATATTTTCTTGCTTTGTGTCATAAATCTTAGAAAAAGAGGTAAAGAATTCGAACCCCCAGAGTTTTAGAAATCATGGCCACTGCCATCACAATGAACAGGAACAGAAAGTTAACAGGGCGTGTCCAGGCTTCGACCTGCCTCCTATTGGATGGTTACCCACTGTGCTTTATTGACTAGTTGCCTCTAAACAGGATCATAATGAGGGAAAACAGACAACTGAGAATTGACTGTGGTCATTGATTTACAGTTAACTTTACTACTACTACTACTACTACAACTACCAACTGTCTTCATCCTGAATTTTAACCTAAAAATCTTAATTTGAATTGAGGGTTTTGAGTTAGTGAACAGAAAACCAGAGCGGATGCAAAACTGGGGTTGCCAAGCGATTGTTATACCTTTAACGACTAATCAATTAATCATGATTAGTCACAACTAATCGTAAAAAAACCCACAGGTGATAAAAATATCCAAGTATAACTCAAAATCTAGCTTCTAGTATTGGAAAAAGCTCAACACTTTATATAACTCTTTATATTCCTGCAGTTTGTGTCAATAGCCTATGTCTACTGCACCAGCTCCACTGATTGGACATGTGATGTAATTACAGATTAACCATAAAATGCTTTTTATTTCTCTCCATCACTGCCATTTAATTGGATAATTTTTCACAGAATGACCTTAGTTAATGCATTAAAAAAACCTTTGTTTTTATATATTACAGCAACACTTCCTGGAAAATCACCTCGGTGCTTTACAATTAAAGAAAATGTTCCATTGAAATGCAGTCTTTACGCTTCTTGGTTGTTAAGTGTTACATAAGCACGCCTCTCTGGAACTTGTGCTCTCTGAAGCCTCTGCAAATTCCAATTTATGCAAATCACATCTGTTCGTTTGCTTTTGGTCTTTGACTGTGATGACCAATAATCCCTGCTGTGTGACACTGCATTGTAATCCTGCCCCAGGTGCCAATGTGGCTGCGCTCATGTGAGGAGGGCCCACGGGGTAGCTTAGAGCCAGGGGCGTCAACAGATTCCCACATGACCACACGCGCAAATATCACACTCAACTGGGCTTAGCAATAAACCTGACGACAAACTGTATTTTATAGCAATAAACCTGACGACAAACAAAGCAGTCAGGGTCAGAAATTAGAGTTATTGCCATGTAATTGCTGAAAATTAATTTTCAGAATAAAGATTCTCATTCATCCAGACCATGTTAGACAAAAGTTGTCAGCAACTGTACTTCTTCTAAAACGTTTCATTCCTCAACTAAGGAACTGAGGAATCAGTTTCTGATTCTGATTTCACAACAACTCATCACACCTTTGTCTAGTGGTGAAGGGAGTGGTCTAGAGCAGTGGTCCCCAACCACCGGGCCGTGGACTGGTACCGGTCCGTGGGGCAATTGGTACCGGGCCGCACAGAGATGATGCTCAGCTTAACACAATTTATGTTTTATTTATTATTAGACGCTAAAAAGTGTTTTGATAAAGGACCAGATCACAAGGGGATCTGGTCCTGGACACTCAAACGAGGGTCCAGGAGATGTCCAAAAAATTCATGCTAGGCGTTTCATTTTCATTAGTGGTATTTATCAGCTACCCCTCAAAGACCGGTCTGCGAAAAAAATTCGAGATGTTTGTCCATGGCGCGAATAGTGTTGGGGAACACTGGTCTAGAGGAGTAGAACTACCAGAGTTCCCTCTGACATCAACCAGAAACCGATGACGTTCCTCAGTTGAGGAATGAAACGTCTTTCAACTCCAAGAAAAAGTCCAGTTGCTGTCAACTAAACCCTTTTAGAATTTACAGAATTCTTCAAGAAACATAAAGAGCCAGTCACGTTGTGCATCATTCACTCTTTATGCTTCTCAGCGTTCAGCTGTTAAACAGCTCTCTCAGTGTGGCCCCGTCTGTGGCCCCATGCGTCGCCTGTGCCTGTCTGTCCCTCACAGACGGTTAGGCCTGTTCCTCCTTGTTCTGAGAAATAAGCAGCTTTCTGATGTTGCAGATTTCCTTCACCTTAGTTCAAATGGAGTTGCTTGTCATTGTTATGTGGCCGTGATGACGGTGAAGAAGGGAAGGAGATAGAGTAGGATGATGGCGTCCACCTCATCTAACTCACCTGCTTTAGACTCAAGGTGTAAAGTCTTTCCAACACCTGTCTGAGAGTCATCTATACTATACTCAACTATACTGTAGTGCAGTATACCATAGTACTGATCAGCTGCTGGCTGCTCCCCTTTGCAGTTCACACTGCTTTACCAACATCTGCATTATTTCCCCTCACACTTGTAATTCAATAGTAAGTTAATAAACTTTAATTATTTCTATATCATAATCCCTAATCTTTATAATATAATATGGTATTTTTTTTCTCTTTATGGATGAACATACATTCACTAGGTGGCAGTACTTCAACTTAGGGCAGTGTCAGCCAGCTGGTGGCGTAAGGTATTTCAGTTAAAATTATTTCTTACAAAATAGCATAGAGGAAATGGAGGTTAGTGGAGGTGTACGGCTCCAGCAAATTGTTACTTCCGCTTAGCGTTACTTGATTGTATGTTTTACTAAGTTACAGACATCCATCCTTCAGTATTTAGTCTGTAGATGTTCATAAAAGAGTGAGAATTATATTGAAAAAAGTTATTTCATTGCTATTATAGCACCCCCTGCAGGGTGAAGGCAATGGCAAACTACACTTCTTTGTTTATAGATACCAACTTTTACAATGTGATGGCTAACCAATTACAAAAAGAAGAAATCACAGCGTGTGAAGGATATTTTTTTTGTTTGTGCTTTCATTATTCAGCTAGTGAGTTGTTTTTATTTGTTAACAATTGGGATAATATGCCAATTAGCAAGAAATAGCAGTAAGACATCTGTGGATTAGTCGGAAAGAGAGCGCGGCCTCAACTATAATTTGCGTAAACTCAATATTCGCTTATATTCCCAGTCAGCAGAAAAAAAAAATCTGCAACAGTGCAACATAGACAGTAGAAATAAATGATACATAGGAAAAATAACTGTAAATAAATAACAGCAAGAAGATAATGTTGCAGAGACAAATGTGAAGTAACACAACTCTGTTGGTACTGCAGTACACAGGCTGCTGTTGTATTTCTGTGTACCTTCAAGGTGTTTATTTTTTATCGACGCAGTAAAAAGTGACCACTTCACTAAATCAGAGCCTACTCATTGGGTTGGTAACGGTTCAAAGTGGTGCTTGGAGACCTTCAGCAGTGCCAGCCATTCATATGATTTACAAGACCTGCAGCAGGGCCGAGCTGTGCCCATTTAACTTTCCACAGACTGTTACATCATCAGTGAGGCTCAATGGGGCTACACAAATGGTACTTGAGGAGAGTAAACTGATAGATGTGGACTTCAGGGATGCATTAGTGAAGGATAAATGTTTTAAACCCCCCTCAAAACAATAGATAAAACCGCAGACCTACCTATGGGTAAGGCGAGGAAGAATGGCAGCCAACAGAGCGTAAACATGCCGACAACTACTCCCAGGGTTTTTGCTGCTTTCTTCTCTCTGGAGAATTTCAGAAGTTTCACCGTGAGGGAACTTCTGGCTTGATGCGCTCGGCCTTTGCTGGCGCCGTGGTCCTCCTGCACCTGAGACCCTTTGTGAATCCTGAGGGTCAGCTCGCTGGAGTTCATCCTCTCCCGCATCACACCTGCCTCCAGGTTCTTTGTGGTTCGTTTGGCGACTATGTAAACGCGGCAGTACATGGCGAGTATGACGACAAGAGGGATGTAGAAGGAGCCCAGAGAGGAGAAGAGCGCGTAAAACGGCTCCTCCGTGATGGCGCACTGCGTGTCGTCCGGCGAAGGCGGCTGCTTCCACCCGAACAGAGGGCCGATGGAGATGACCACGGAGAGTACCCAGACTCCCAGCATGGCCAGCAGAGCCCGCTTCTCCGTCACGATGCCGGGGTACTGCAGCGGATGGCTGACGCCGATGTACCGGTCAATGGAAATTACGCACAGGCTCATGATGGACGCGGTGCAGCAGAGGACGTCCACAGCCGCCCAGATGTCACAGAAGATCCTGCCGAACACCCAGTAGTCTAGGATCTCCAGGGTGGCGGACACCGGCAGCACCGTTGTGCCCAGCAGCAGGTCAGCGATGGCCAGGTTGATGATGAAGTAGTTGGTCGGAGTCCGCAGGTGCCTGTTGCACACGACCGAGAGGATGACGAGGATGTTGCCCGCGATGGCAAAAATGATGAAGGCGCCGAGCACCAAGCCGAGCGGGATGGCTCGGCTGAGGGCCACCTCGCTGGTCTGGTTCCCGCTGGAGCTGTTGGTGAAGTTAAGCTGGGATGGCGCGGTCGGAGGACCACCGAGTTCCGAGGAACCGTTATTCCAAAAGAGAGTGACATTGTCAGTACTCAGACTCATTTTGACACAGGTTCTCCATAGCAGGATGTAGATGATCAGTAACTGTAACTCCTAAAAAGAGTCTGTCTTAAATACGCAAACTTTTCGTTAGTTTCAAGTCTGCATGGTTGAAAAGAAATACTTCAGATTTCCCTTAAATCCGCAGCGACTTGTTGACGGCGGAGCGACGCAGTGAATGTCCGTGCGGTCCCTGTGTCTCCTCTCTCCTCTGGTCTCAGAGGAGAAGTGAGCGGAGCAGCAGTCATCTCCTGCCTCCTCTCCTCTCCACCACACGCATCTCTCTGACCAAACTGACTAAATGCTCACTGACTGAGCGCCAGTGGAGTGAATACAGCGCACATGACGCATCCCACCACCAGGGTCCGAGGCTGTACAGGCGCAGAGTGCTTGCACATCATTTTACGCACCTTAGATGGAACATGCGCCCTTTTTGGAGACTTGTAGTTGTTTCTTCTAATTGACAAAAGTGACCGAACAGTTATTTGACTGATCCCGTTTTAATTACTGTGTTTTTAAGCTTTAAAGTCTCCTGGGAGGAGATAAAAAACGTGGATGATGGCTATAAAACTGGCAGGTAGAACATCTTTTTCTACTTTTCCAGATTTATTTTTCCTTGTATGAAGGGTATCTTAATACCAATAAATTCCTATTTTGGTAAAAGTGCACCCCGTTCCTCGTAGTAATCTTATTTTGGACCTGAACTCTGTTAGTGACTGATTTAATAGGCTGGGATCAGATGCATGCACATTCCTGGAATTGTATTTCCTCGTGTTCCTTTATGTAACATCATTCCAGGAGAATATAACCACCTCCACCACTATAGTTTATCATAATCTTTTTTTTTTTCAGTAAATAAAAAAGTTTTTGCTTCTAAACATTTTAAACCCTTTCTTGTAAAGTACGTATCAGTCTTTAAAAGATTAAATATATTTTCCCCAAGTGTGTATTCACTTATGTTCTCGACAGTGATAACCTCTTTGTTCAGAGCTTTAGAACCAACAACTGAACAAGTTCATTTGCTGCTGACTCACACATTTGGAGAACCATGACCATGAATAAGGATCTGCACAAACAGCCACAGTGATGTAATAAAAAGGACATTAAAATGACATTAACACCATCCCATTTAGGATAGCTGCTGTCAACCAACTCATATTCAACACACCATTAAATACTAAACAAACGACCCCAATAAATACACAACACCATTTCAGTAACACAAGAAAGTTGGACAGATTAATTAAAATGGATGCTGGGTTCTGTTAATTAAAGCATTAAAAAAATAAGTGCTATTTATTGGCTATGTAAAATTATTATTTTTATAATTGACCGGTTTGGCGTGAGCTTGATCTAGGGACGTCCAAAAAATATTTAACGGAGTTTATTAATTTGGAGAAATGTTTTTTCTGAAAGGTTAGCTAAAATTCAGAAAGGGTATAACATCAGAGTTTTTTCCAACCCAATTTAGAATTTAACAATGCCCCTTGAGGGCAGCAGTGGAATTGCAGGGCGGCATAGTGTTTTGATGCTGTAAAACATCTAGGCTGAACTTCTAGGAACTTTGAAGGAACATGGGTCTCTGTCATTATTCTTGTTACAGCACAAAGACCTGAAGAATACCTGGAAACCATACTTGTTTCCAGGTAATAAATAATTGGTAGAAATGAAAGGGAACGTTACAGATTGGCCAGTGAAACCACGTGAAAAGAATGCAATACACAAGACCGTATAAAAAACTCAAAGAGAATGGAGTATCCAAGTATTTTGATATATACTCCAAAGTATTCTAGTTTCTCAAAGCAAATTAGGTAGAAGAAGAATCTAAAAGAAAAAAAAATTACATGAAATATTACAGTTTTAGGAATCTTTTGCCTCAACACACGGTTAATAATGTTGCTGTTAAATCATTTTGTAAATAAGTAACTCAACCCATCATCTTAAATTAGTTGAAAAATTCCTTCGGACTCTCACAGGTCCTTCAAAGGTCAGTGAGACGGTTCTAAGCCGTGGACCGAGATATTTCTGAATTCTTTGTGTGGTGCAGACAGGATTCCTTCAGAGGGGATTAGGAATTTAACTCCTGAATCCTCAAACAGAGCAGGCAGACACACTCTGGCACCGCAGGAATCTCTTCCCGAGATGAATCTCGGAATTATATCACACAATATCTTTGTCTGGGTTTAGTTCCTGTCACAGAAGGTTTGATTTGATGGACTTTCCTGAGTTGTCAAAAATAAGAAAGTTTCTGCTTCTCAGCTGATCGCTGCCAAGTTGTTGCAGCTGAGGGGAATGTCATGTCTTTCTCTGGGATGTTTAACTTGGACGCAGGGAGGACTCCTCTGTTGGTGTGTGGAGCTACAGCGATGATAAAGAAGATGATCAGCTGCTTCTCTGCTCGTATTACACACTAATGGCTTTCTTGACAAGTGTTTTAAGCAGCAGCTGAAATGGATGAACTAATTAATTTCAAATTATTTTTACATTAACTGAGTTATTATTTTATGTTGAAGCCATAAATTAAAGATGTATCTGTCTGCTGGTCTGTTGGTGGTGATCAGTTTTAACTGGGATCAAGAATCAAAGTTATTCACTGAATTTATCGATTATGGACCAGACACTAGCAGTCACAAGGCTGTTTCTTTCTAAGTTTCCTAATTTTAATAATCACCCTCTAGCCCAGTGGTCCCCAACCACTGGACCGTGGATCAGTACTGGTCCGTGAGTGATTTGGTACCGGGAAGCACAGAAATAATGTTTCCTTTTGGCCCCAGCTGTCTATTCCTTCCACTCCCATCTGTCTATTCCTTCCACTTGATCCATACCCATATCAACAAAAGAACTGACCAATAGAATGGCTAGGATTCCATCATCAATAATGCAACTATATATATCTATATATATATATATATATATATATATGATATATGTATGATATATATATCATTAGGAAATGTTTTCAGTCATTAATACAAGATCCTAACTTTTTGTACTGGTCTGGTAGGAGGAAATTATAGGCACAGTTAATTTGGGTAGGAAGATTTTATAGGTAGGAAAATATTTCAGAACATCGGACAGATTATTTTATTAATTGGTAATTATCTGCCACAACTTAAGGACAGGTCCGTGAAAATAGCACAAGACATTTAACCTGTCTGTGGCGCACGGAACATGGCTCTAGCCAATGGGTGGCAGTAATGCACAATGTAATGTTTCCGCAAGAGATGACGTCATAATTGCTATTAGAGGTTTTGCATCTTAGGTTTTAAACATTACTTTTACGTGCCATTTATCTTAGTTTAAAGGAACGCTCCATCTTTCTGCTCTTGACTCGCCCCCCCCGTTCAATACTGGGACCCATTGTGGTCCATGAGCCGAAAAATTGCCTGCTTCGCTCAAGACGATATTTTGGTGCAAAGTAAAAAACCTCTGCAGCTGAGAAACTAATCTTAAGAGCTAATGTTAGGAATAGTCCTGTTGCAGGTTTAGCCAGGCCACAATGGATCAGATCTTGGTTGATTTACATATATGGTGTTGGTCAGTAAATATCATTTCCCACCGCATGTGATGTTGCCCTTTGATAATGTCAGCAGCTATCTGTGAGTTTAACCTGGTCAGCGTCCAGATCTTCAACATTTAACTGCGTAGCTTCGGTCGTCCTGGATCAACGTGTTCTCAGCTGCAATGTGTTGCAGGTCAAAGGTTCAGTTCCCACTTTGACCTCATGGTCCACTTGAGGGCATGGCCTCAGCTTGGTCTGGTCACGGCGATGCTTTCTTCATGGAAACCATATGTGGTGCAGATCATCAGGAGCGATGCTGGGTTTATCATCAGTCTCATAAAGCAGCTTGATCTGTGGTAAACCTGAAGGGATGAGTCACTTTGAAGAAGTTTAATAAAAGGTTCGCAGATGAAAGCAGACCATGGTCTGTCTGGAGATTCTTAGCTCGGGTCAAAACACACTCTCATCTCTAAACAGTCTCTTCTTGCAGAACGATGTTATTACTTGGTTCTGTGGAAGTTTTATTTGGACATCTTGTACATGAAAAACAGTTTGACGGTCAGGCAGCAGGTTGGCGTTTTACTGGGCCGTCAGCCCGTAACACCATGTTTTTGAGTTGAACAATAACAGTGTGTTGTGGTTTTATGGAAGGGATTTTAGTGCTGTGTGGTTAACAGAGACCAAATGTCTCTGGTCCATGTCTTTACAGGATAAAGACTAGATTCAAAACTTTGTAATATTCACATTACTGTGTTCCTGTAGTATTTCTGTTTCTTTAACCAACTTATGCTAGAGACAAAAAAGTAGAAAAACCAACATCTAGAAAATGTTATTGAGGTATTGAAAGTTGACCGTATCCATCACCTTTATCCCAGAAGAATCACTATTATTTTGTTGCAGTGACAGTGATAGAGACCCAGCCTTGGAGCTGAATGCTGTACTCTCTGTCTTCAAAGTGGTTCTAGGATAATGGGCACCTCGGATGGTAATTGTTTTCCCAGGGACCCGTCTGCGCACTGCGCAGCTGGATTTGAACTCAGGCCATCTGGGTGGAAGAACATCTTCCTACCCGCTGATTTACAGCAGACCCCACAAACCCCTTTGCCCTCATATGAACTCTGCCAAATTGATCAAACTCTTCTTTTGACATTTTGGTGCCATTGGTCACATCAGCTTGTGACCCGGTAACGGACCAGGATATGAAGATGGATGGATGGCATCATGGTTTATCTTTGTAGTTGTTTTAGTTCTCATTGCCCTCTCCTGCAGATGGCGCCTTTAGCAATCTCCCATGCTGCCTGTGCCAAGATGACATCACCATCTGATAATATTAGTACTAAACAATGGCCTAAAAATAAAAACTGCCACTTTTTTTGCTTGGAGTCGTTGGGTTTTGTACTACTTAGTCCCCCAGTCCCTGGTTGGGGTTGGGTCAAAGAAGACATCTGGTGTTAACTGTGACTCTGTCAAATTATTTTGTTGACTCCTGCTGAGCTGCTGATGAAACAAACAAAGCTGAAAGTGATTCTCTCTTCTCCAGTGAGTCAAATCCACCAGCACTAAAACGTTCTCCTTCCCACACGTCATCTCAGAAGACGCCGATGATGATGTCTGTAATATACAGCGGCACCGGGACCAAATTTTAGAATTGCCATAAATAGACTTGAGTTACAGAGATAAGAGTTTTTAATCAGTTTGTCCAAGTATTTTGCACTTAATGCATTCGGGCACTTGTGGAAAGAATAACAGGATACGCTGCATCGTGCCAAATCACGAAACTTGAGCTCGTGCACGATTTGCGTCAATCTTCTGGAGGAAGTTCACTTTCAGCTGGGCTTTCTTCTGTCCATCATTATATAATCCAGATCATACAGATAGGGATGAACAAAAGCATCGGTTTTTGCAACTTACAGTTCCACTTTGAATCTCATCATTCTGAAGAAGCTGTATCACTTCAGAAATACTCTCCCTTTGGTTTTTGATTCATTCAAAAGAAATTTGTCGAAAAGAAACGTGGCAGAAAAATCCATGGAGATGATATCATGGAGATATCAATGAAAATGAGACTCTGACAACGCATTTGTTCAAACACCATCTCACACTCTCTGAGTTCTTAAAGCCCAAAACACACTGACTCTACAAAGGGCTGCTTTTGATGCCTTTGATGACCGTCCATGCTATCCGTGTGGTCAGTGGCCTCCTCACCTCCCCGAACAATGGGTGAACGAGGACGGGGAGTGATACCTTTGAAGCATAGCTCCATTTCTTCCATTAGTTTTATCATATGGTGTTTTGTTCGGCTCTGTTGTGCTGCAGAAGGTTCAATTCCCACCCAAGAAGGGACTTTGGTTTTTCGTTGTTGTTCCTCCTACTTGTCTGGTTAAGATCTTGTAGAAACACGGCCGCACAAGCAAACCCAAGCACTCGCATTCAATTTGCAGTAAGCTGTACTCGTGACTAATATAGAGAGCAGGAAATTAACTTTTTATAACAGAGTCTTAGATTTAATAATTTCACATTTTACTGCTAAGTCTGTCTTTATACAACTTGATCTTATTTTTGGCAACCCTTTAGCTAACGTTTATATAATCTTTGATTCTACAAGACATTTAAAGGTTTCCTGGGCTGTGGTAGACATTGACAAACATTTTATACAGGTGATATTTTGATTATTTTCTATATAATTTACTTATTAAGCATCAAAAGTGGAAATTATATGGAAATCATTGACCATTATTTACCATTAATGAAGATATTTTAATGTTGATGGTAATTCTGAAGTAAAAAAAAACAAAAATAGTCCTTGAACCAGCAGAAATGACCAGGAACTCCAGGAAAATAGACAGAAAATTCCATAATGCCAGATGAACCAACCCCCAGAGAATCTGTGGTCACATCATCTTAGAGTTGTAACTCCGTTTTTGGGGTTGTAAGGTTTAGAAATGGCATTGATTTGTAATTTATTTTTTTTGTTCCATGCAAACAGTAGCTTTACTTTGAAAAGAAAAAAAAAAGTTAAGTGAAACATTAGCTGTGTACTCTTTCTGACCTGGTAGTGTATTTGGTTTCTTTTCTTCCACATCTTTTCCTCTTCTCGGATATTTACATTTTGACTTGTTAACATTTCTTCCAGTTCAGTTTGTTTTTCCTGGTGCATATCAGTTTTGTTGCATTTAATTTTGATGAAACCATTTCTGAAGTACTTAAAGAATTGCATGTAGCCCAGCTGACTGCAGTCCCCTTCAGTCCTAACTCCCACTTCCTCCCCCTCTTTGTTTTCACAGAGCAAATCCCATCTGGCTTTGTTCCCTACACTGAGGACACAGGACTCACAGGTCAGCAACTGCCACCTGGACACATCAGCCAGGACCTAAACCATCTGAAACTCACTTCATAAGTTTGCTTCACAGACTGCAGACATCAGACTCCTGCTGAATGACTCTTATTTGGGAAACCATAAAATATTTTGGCCAAGAACTCCACATGTGCGTCCAAGTCTCTGAAGACTGTCACTCAGATTGGTAAGTCCAGTCAAACGCTCCTCTGGGAACTTGCTGGGAATTAAGGTAGTGAAGCACAATATTGCCACCGTCTCTGAAGTCAAACAATCTCACGAGTTCCTTAAACTTTTCTTTCGATTTGGACGTCTTTTACAGACTCAAATATTCTCATATTTTAGGGTTTTCATTTCCACATCCCCATACGTGTTCTCCATCTGGCCTCCAAAACACGGCGTCCACAGCACCAGGCTCACTCAGTGGTCAATCAAAGCTTTTCTGCCCAGACACAGATGGACAAATAAAAAATAAAAAAGATCCCATAAATTCCACTGATTAGTTTGCCATTTTTCGATTATATTCTCCTGCTGCGATTTTCGGAGATATATGAGACAGATATTATGTACGCGACCATGCAGCACGCATGGACTTCACGCCACCATTCCATCGCCCTCATCCCATGTTATTAAAGGATTATGTGAGCATGTGAGCGGCAAACCACACATTTCTTTAGCATCTAACACTCCACAAAGAGCTTCTGTGTTGTGTCATCAAAGGGTATGAAGTATGGAATATCCAATGATGGATTCTTTTCCATATAGGAATGATTACTATTTCATGAGGTGGTTTATATAATGCAGAAAGTAAGTAGAAAAAACAGCTTTTTTGGTGATTAAACCAGGTTTATGTAAGGCCAGTGTCAGCCACGCCAAACCACAGGCTGATGAGAGTTTTATTCCCAACTCTTTCTGTCACATCATTTATGTGTAGCACGAGTTTTCCTTTTTTTTAAAAACTTGGTGTTTATGAACTGACATGTGCCAGAGATTTGCATACAGTAAATACATATTGGTCAACTACAATATTGTAGTTTATCAATATGTAAAATGTTCGTTTCAGACACAATAATATATTTGTCCATGTTAATAAATAACATTAAGTATTGTAAAAGGGTGAAAATGTATTATCAATGGCCTGTCCAGTTAGACTACTATATATGTGTGTATATATATATATATGTGTGTGTGTGGGTGTGTGTGTGTATATGTATATGTATATATGTATGTCGTAGCAATGTATCAATACCGGTGTTTGTATGGAATGAATCAAAATTTATGATTCAAAGCCCTGATTATGTAACATTGTTAACAATTAAGTGTTAACATTTAATTATTAATTTTGCCCAACATTGTAACATTTTTATTTTAGAGGCCAAGGTCTTTGAACTTGTTTAGCTAATATGTTGCAAATAGTTGAGCTGCTTTCACTCCCTCCTCGGTCTGTATGTATGTTCTGGGAAATATGACAAGTCAAAGTCATTGAGACACAATATGACAACCTGCGCATAAAAGGAAACAAGTACATTGAAAAAAAAGAAAGAGTAGAGTACAACACAGCACTTTGACTGGAGCTCAGTGCAGTACTGACTATAAACAGTACAGGGCACTGCATCTTGTTAACTCATCCGAACACCAGCACCTTTTCTGGATGTGTATTAGTCTATATAACATGTTTATATTAGACATATAAACATATTACATTACTTACATTACTTGCATTTTTCCCCATCAGTCTCAACTACTTGGATGTTGCCTTTATATTTTCCCCTTCTCTTGTCATTGATTAAAATGTAGTTTCTAAAAATGTAAGAAAAAGAACAGATTTGTTTCAAAACAAGACCTTTCTAACCAATAGATTTTTTTATTGCATATTTTATTTGTGGATATGTCAAAATCCAATTTCCTTCTTTGAGGAAATAATAAAAAAATCCAATTTTAAAATAGCTTTTTAAATGGACAACAGATATATGCACATTTCAAACAATACATTTCACTTGCAGCTGCAAAAAAAAAAACAAAATAAAAACGTATTTCCAGTCTTTCCAGTACTTTATCATTATCACCTTAATTCGATATTGTCTTGGCATCCTATCATAGTGTCAATTTACTCCAAAGAAATGCAGCATATGTACCCAGGTTATAAAGCATGTAAATATATAATGATATATGTAAATGCAACAGAATGCAGCACCTATGTTGGAATTTTTCTCGGTACATGGTACTTTAGTGGAAAAAGGTTTTTATTTTGTACTGCTCTTTGTTACATTAATATAAATGATACATTTTCATTAGTGCTGTGAAGCCAACAGAGCTAATGGAGTTTTTTTTTCTTCCTGTTGCTGCACACAGTGAGTGATAAATCCTCCCCTTCTGGACCATAATGCTTATCTGGTCAAAAATACCTGGAAACAATTTTTTTTCTTTTCACCGTCATTTGTCTTGCTTGTCCATACTCTCCTCCTTCTTTTCACACCCAGGATAATTCATTATTTCCACCCACAAGGTCTGTTGCACATCCAGTCTACACCACAATGTCAACGTGACGGCCACCCATCCCTAAGGTACCTGCCCTTTTAGACATGAACGGCTGCCAAGGAGATGATTTCCTTACTCCGTGAACAAAGTGCAAGCGCAGCACATTCCGAGCCACTATTTATAATTGACAAAAAGTACTTGGAAGCAGTCAAGATGGGGATGTCGCTTAAGTTTAATAAATCTCTGTTGTGGTTTCTGGCTGACCCTCTC
Source organism: Paraplagusia blochii (assembly GCA_016785265.1). Lineage (NCBI taxonomy): Eukaryota > Metazoa > Chordata > Actinopteri > Pleuronectiformes > Cynoglossidae > Paraplagusia > Paraplagusia blochii. The sequence goes on from JAFBJS010000748.1 coordinate 563,223, forward strand.
GGGAGGGGGCGGGGGTTAGAGCCGCAGTATGAGAGCTGGCTTGGACTGATGCTCTGTAGTAAGTGCAGGGTTGAAGGTAGGTGCGTTCATCAGAGGTGATTCCTGGCCAGTGATGCCTGAGGCTGAATTGGTTTGGCATGAACCCAGGCTGTACATACACAGAGTGCTGCTGAGTAGACGTTTCAGCACGGTGAGCCCCAACCATTAGATAATTGCCCCTGAGGTTTTTAGTTTAAGGAGAGCAGGACGTAAGTCTTCAATGTTTTTTTCTTGTAGGATTATGATGTAATGTTTTGGATCCACCACAACGTTCCTGGCGTCTTAACTGGTCCAGGACTGGTCCAGGTGCCAGCGAGTGTGGTGCTGTTCACTGCTCTTCAGAATATTGCCTGACTTCTTATGTAAATGACATTGCAGAATTCTTCCCCCATGCAATTAGCTTCACCTCAGTGGCAGGTTGTTATCTCCCCATAAGATGTGTGATTCACTCCTTCAAAACTCATCATGGTGATGAGCTCAGACTCTCAAACGTGCAAAATTGTCCATTTAGCTGCACTTCTTCAGTACATTTGGATAACAGCAGTTTTGAGAGAACTGCAGAAATGTTAAGTTTACTATCAAATCTTACTTTAGTCAGGCTTGGTATAGAAATACTTTGTTTTTTTCTTAAACGGTAGAGTCATGCGACACCATAAAAATACTCACTACAGGAATTCATGAAGGAACAGAAGATATTTTTTCCTTATTTGTGTCCTGGCTCTGGTTCAACCCATCAAGAAAATTGAGAATTATCATAAAAATAACTGGGTTATGCAGTCTTTTGTAAATCCATGGATAAATGGCAGGCTCATTTCTGTATGATAATCAATAGTGAGCTTGTGGCTTAACTTAAACACTGTCTCCAGAGGGAGATGCATTAGTGGGGACGCGGGGGGTAAAAGCCTCTTATTCTAATAAATACACTTAGATACATCCAGGAATTGCTCCAGTTTTCTTCACCGACTTCAGCTTAAAGACACACGATTCAGGGATTCTGTCTAATTCCAATAATTGCAGGAACTCTGCCCTTTGTCTCGATTTTTTCTTTTTTCCTTTCTGTGTCTCTTTGCCTTAACAGTTTGTAGACAAAAGACAGAACTGTTGAACATTTTTGTCAAACATTTACCAGGAACATTTCCAATCACACTTTGCATGGGAATTAGAAATGTCAGCACAGACTGAGATATCTCCGCCCTGGACGGAGCTTCACTGAAAGTTACATCAGTTGTACGACCCTTACTTGATAAATCATTCATATCATAATCTCTGTTGGCCCCAAAAAATACAAAACATTGTTCTGTCCATTACTTTTATTTAAGGGCAAATAACTTCGTAGATCATTTTCATAATCTCAGCTGTAAAACACCAGAGCAGTGACAGGCGTTAACTTTATCTCAGAGCAGTGTTACTCTGAAGTCTTTGCGACTGAAAAATAAAACTCTGCTATAAATCATCGAAAATTAAATTTATTTACACTCAAAAATGTATTAACACCTTAAAACATATCTTTCTGATAAAAGAATTTATTGTGGACCTGGATAAATTTGTTGCGTTCTTTCACCTTAGCCACGTAACGTTCACTCATAGATCAGGCCTGGGCAATTATTTTGACTCGAGGGCCACAGCTGGTACAAAAATCTGAGTCACGGGCCAAATCATGATCAGAAAGATTGAATATTTCCGTAAACTAAGATAAATGATGAGTTAAGTATTAAATAAAGGCAATTATTTAAGCCTCTTTGAGAACATTTATTGGGGAAATGCTGGCTTTGCAGGGAAAAGGTAGAAGGATAACGATAATATACATTAACAGTACAATTTAGACAAGCCTGGCGGGCCGGATTAAAATGCCAAACGGGCAGCATCCGGCCCCCGGGCCTTAGTTTGCCCAGGCCTGTCATTTTGAGTTTGGTGCTGTGCTTTTTCTCTATCAACTAGATTGTCATAAAAATGTATTGGATCTGTCAAATCTAACTACACATTAATTACTCACCAGCCGTCGACCCCATTAATCCAGGCTTTGTCTGGAATTCTTTTCATTTCTGGACTTAATCAGCTACGATATTAAATCTGACACTAAGTCCTTGTGGAAAGTTTTTTTATAAACTAGAAATGGAGAATGAAATCTCTATTGAACTTATTGACAGTCAGGACGCAGCTCATCAATTGCAGTGATGTATCACAGGGTCCAAAATAGCTGGCAGACCCATTTTGTCCATCGATCCAAAAGAACAAAGCCAACACGGGTCACAGAATCTCGCCTCTGATTCCTTAATGAAAGCCTATTGAGTTTGGGTGAAAGGAAGGTTCGTCTGCCTGCGTCAACAGCGCTCTTTTCTCAGAATATCCGGGCAGAATCAAACTCGCGTCCATCCGTGTGCCTGGCGGGCTGATCACAGCCAAACAAACATGGGACACAAATGTGACAATCGCTCCTTATGAGGTGAGGAGTGAAGACAGATGAGCAACGACCCGACGCCACTGTGTGTTCAAATTGATTTTCTTCATCGAAGGGGTCACGTCCTCCTTCATATCTGGTTGGACTCCCTTCAATGCTCATCTGACACTCTATTTAATATCCTCTGACAAACTGTCTGGAGAATGGATTCCTGCTGAGGCCCTATGAGGTCGGAGTTACATCACATTACAGAAAAAAAAAATACATGTTGATTTGTAAAAGATATATATATATATTTTGCTTAAAGATATTTTTAATCTCTCTTATTCCACTTCTAAGCCCTTACAGTAATTTTTCTCTCTTCAAATTAATAAAATTAAGAATTACTTAAGTCTTACCTGTGGGGTTACTTCTAAGGAACAAAAATAGGCGTTATCTCCTCCCCGATCAATGAAATAGAGGTCATTTTAGTCAGCAGGTATGATCATAGCAGTGTCTCCAAAATGATTAGACCACCCTGCTGTTTTCTTCAATTTCTTAAGAAAACACCAGGGTTTAACGCCTGCTGTCGCTAAAGCTATGTTTGTTTGGACAAGTATAATAATAACAACAAAACTATCTCGTAAGTTTAACTTAAGAGATAAATATTTAGACATTTCCCATGGTTGTATTGACACAGATTAAAGTCACTTAAGTTCTTCCATTAATAGATATTGCATTGTACTGACAAAAATACCGCTTTTTAGGCATTCCTGGTTTTTTCATTGTATTCTCCAGGTAATATTTAGTGGTACAAGGCATCAGAATGAACAAGTAATTGAAGAAAACAAAAGTGGTCTAAAAATTGTTCCGATAATTTTATAAATACAAATACAAACACGTACATAAATGTTACATACAGCTGGAAAATGCTGTTGTGCCTGATACTCAAAACATGCATCGATTGATACAACATTGCACCACAATCTGTCGATGTCATTTGATTTTCTTCCTAAAGTTCACTGTATCTCGACTCATATGTACATGAACGAAAAGATGTGGCAGTATAGTGTAGTAACATTGCAGTAAAGCTGTAGAGCGGTAAGATTTTGCCTCCACATTGTGCCCAAATCCCAATTTCTGGCGGGAAGAGTTGTGTCATAAATTGAGGAAATCACCACCACAATGTTGATCACTGGGTCAGTGATGAGTCCAAATTCTTCTCATGTTCTCCTGAATATTTGTAGAAAACTATGGGAATCCAAAGCTCTTTCTCATAGTGAACATCTGTTTGTTTAGCCTCGGTTAGATATGCGAAACAGCAAGAGGTTCACCATCCTCGGACCGTGGACCTGGTTTTCTAAGGTCACCCCAGACCTCCTGTGGAGATAGAAAAACCGTCACTAAATAAAACAGTGTAAAAGTCTGCTTCCTCCTCGCGATGAGATGATTCTCCTCCGAGCCCCTGCTGCCTTGACTCTATTGAAAAAACATCTACAACACAGCTGTGGTTGAGCTGGTATGCACAAGTTGAAGGTCATTGGCCCTGCGGTGGTTTTCCATCACATCCCAGCAGCAACATTAAGCAAACCCAAGTTCAAGCTTAAATTAGGAACTGTTGAGAATAAAATTGAGGAGCACAGATCGGATATGACTGACCATCAATCAAACATATATGTATATTTAAAAAAAAACTGTATTTTACCCACATTGATTAAGAATAAAAAATAAAATATAACATTTTGCTGAAACATGTTGACCTAACTTTAGGAACCTGTCATATTTTTGTGTTCCAAGCTCCAGAGTCATGTACAGTTACTGCTGAGAGTTTTCACAAATGTTCCGACTGATGATGTTTACTTTGTTTTTGCTTTCAACCAATCAGGTTTGGGCTTTTAAACAATCAGTGACCCTGTAGGTTTGTGGATGTTTTAGTGCGTTTGTTTATACAGTCATATTATTGACCGTCTCTCAGACAGGTGATAACTGCAGTATGGTAGTTTTCTATGGCTAAGTGAGCAACACATTGCACATATAACCTTATTGGTAATTTTAAACTAGGCTCCAGATTTTTGTGGCTTTTATTGTTGTTCACTTTCATCAGCGGTGAAAGTGTAAAGCTGAAAACTAACTGGCTTTTCCTTTTTGACTGTTGTTTTTCACACGCAACTAAAGTTTTGGCATCTGGCATAGAATAAATGGACAGAAATAGAACTAAAATGAATGTCAGTCAATGACAAAAAAAGTTGGCAATGAAATCTAGAAACACAAGCAAAAAAAAAAGCTCTGAAATCGAATGTAAATCATCAACCATTGAAATGTATATAGAATAGTTTAAATTGTTCATAGTGACCATAGAATTAAAATGAAATAAAAATAACATCATTTTAAATGTTGATCCCGCATTGGAGATTTTTTTTCATGTTAACAGCAGGCTGCCGATTGTGCCACGATTTTTCAGTTGTGTGAGTAACTGGCGATCAAGACATATTTTCTTTAGAAATAAAAAATGGAATTTTCTGTCTAGAAATGTAATATCCCAAACACCTGTAACGGTGCTGTTTCATTTCAAAACTTCACAAATTCTAGATTGTCCTGTAGATACAGAGATATCAACACAAGGCTTTTGAACAAAAGCCAACAAGCAGAGGATTTGATGTCCAGGGAAAGTCTTTATTTTGTTAACCTGGTTATAACCCCAGACTGTGGACATTTTAGCTTAAGGAGTCACCACAGTGTCTATCAAAGGCTTAGGTCTTATTTTCTAAGCAACCGTGGAGTTACACTTTGGGACTAGTGCTACGCTCTGTGTTTATTCTTGGGTTTTATAGAGTTTTACGTTCTGATAAGACTGATGAGGTGGAAACAAATATTTTTAAAGCTAAAAACAATGGAAGGACAACTATGCATGATAGTAGAAAGTAAAAAAAAAAGAAAATGAAATGTCACGTAGCTCATGCTGTTATTTTTACATGCTATGGCCTTAGATTTCTTTTTGGACACTGATCATTTTTTTTCCAAGGACCATTCATGTTGGCCTTTAAAACTTTAGTTGAGGTCACTGAAGTTGGTGAGTGAGTAGCAGCTGCAGGATATCTTACTATTTTCTGTAAAACTGATTCACAGCACAGTTTGGACGCTCATGTCTCTGTTTCAATTTCATTTTTTTTTTCTTTGAAGACTGTAGGAAGTCAATCGCAATTTTCTGTCATTACTCTCACTGTCACAAACACAAACTACCTTATTGTGCTGCAATTGTCGCGACGCAGTGCTTAAGGAAACAGACTTGGGTCCCTTGTGCGAATCCCTCGTGCCGCCAACTTGAAGTGCCCTGAGCCTGGTATCCTCCACACACACTGCTCACTACGATGAGGGGTTAAATGCAGCCATTTCCTCCTGAGGGATTAATAAAGTTCTAAAAATAATAAAAATAATATATGTGATGATATATAAATAATAAAATAAAAAAAAACAATGACTGGAAACAAGCAGCTGTGCCAGAACTTAACCCACAGTTTCCTACCCTCCAACCTTCACTCTTTGGGCAAACACAGTATTCTAAATGAGAGTAGTGGATAATATGAACACATTTTTTATATCAAACTAGGGCAAAGCTTTAGATGATGCACTGGTGTTTTTAAAGTTGTTGCTACGGTGACGTTTGTTGCGTCACTTTGTGTGTCTCTTGTGTAAAATAAAAGGCTATTTATTCGTCAATGGATGAAGGTACCTTATTAGTCATCATGACTACAATGAATATAACACTCTTCCAGTTCTGTCTTCGTCAGAGTGTGTTTAACTCCATTGCTGCGTTATGTTGTGACATCAGCAACATTTACTACAGAGTTAAAACAAAATAAGAAAATATAAATATATTTACCGTTCAGTAGCGTTGGACTGACAGCGTGTTTATAGTAATTGACTCTGCGTTGTGTCATGTTGAGTGCCTTTTCATCCCTGTGTGTCCCACTGGGTCATCAATGACTCGTTTATGGCAGTGTAATTTGTGGCTTATGCAAAGTGTTTGTGCTGTTTTGTCACTTTTTACAAGCGACGACTGGACCGACTCGTCACATCAGGACATCGTTGTTCTCCTCTCTGGACAGAGTTATCCTTCCTGAGGGAAGATGGTGTTTTATGGCCTCGTATATTTTGCCGTCGTGATAAATCACGCCTCCTCGGATCCTTCACAGTGTGTGAGCGTCAATTGGGTCCGCTCAGCAGAGTCAATATCTGGCTATAGATAATGTGGAATTGCTGAGGCGAGTAATCATGAGCTGAGGTGATCTGTTTTCTTTCCAATAAAGTGTGGAGGAAAAAAAAAAAACTTGGCTTCAGTATGGCAGGTTTACATAGAACTGCGCTCTACACTGGTCCGCAGTACAATGTGAAGGATGGAAAACGATTTTGTGGAGGCTTCGGGACAATCTCCAAATCTTTTCACATGGCGTTCTAAAGGGAAACTGTGCATGAGACAAAATAAACTGTTCATGGTAGTTTGTAAATAAGTCCTAAAATAAAGCCACACAGATAGCTCTCTTGACATTGAGCATAGCCAAACCTCTGCGTGGAGCAAGATATTTTCTCCTGAGAATTGTTGTGGACCATGAGATCCTCCAGCAGTGAAGAGGACCAGGGACTTGAAGTATTTCTGTAAGTGAATGAAAAATAGGTCTGTGCTCATTCAGAGTCACTGAGTAAGAGATGTATTAACAGCATTTACTGAATTCTCAACTGTAAAACACGCGGCAGAGTTTTCCCGGTTCGGCTCCAACTGCAAACCCACTTCAGGTGTGTTTTCCTGCCAGTGATCAAACACAGATATGAAAATCACCTCAGTTTGGAGTCATTAATTTCTTCAGTGAATTATGTCTCGTTCCCTGATGGAATGAAGGGAACCAAACTGCCAAAAACCAATGCAAATTAGTGGTACTTTAGAGAAAAGTGTCTGCGGCAACACTAAGCTCATTGTTACAGTGGATTGTGCAAACTGCACACCAACAGGCTCAAAGGTGAACTGGTCTGTGAAGCAACAATGGTGACAAATCTTTAGCAATAAGGGGCGCGGAGAGCACATGGTTGCAGTTACTGGTATTAGACAGATATTATCTGATGTTGAGTCGATGGACGCAGGTTATTAGAAGGTTATTTAATTAAGATGGAGTCCATTGATGGCACATGTACGGTGTGTAGTGCTGAGACAATGCTGCGAGCGTTCATTCATCTTCTGCTTCTTTAATCCTTTTTAAGGATGGCAGTGGGAGCTGGAACCGATCCTGGAAGCTATTAGCTGAGGCACATATAGAGACAAACAGAATTTATACACGTACGCGCTTATACCTATATGGTCAATTTCATCTGAAACATTTACCCCAATCCTGAAAGAAAATAATCCTGTTTTTTTGGACTGGGAGGAAACACAGGTCAAACAGAGAAAAGCAGCAAGTAAAACATTGACACATGTTTTTATAAAGAAGCTTTTTGTATATAAAAAAAATCATGTTCTCCTCATGTGACTTTCATTCACTCACTTGCCTCAAGTGCGGAGTCATGTTTAAAAATAGTGCATTTTAAGGAGAATAATCAGTGCAACGCAAAACAAAAACAATTGATTCCTCGTGTTTAACTGAATGTTGTCCAAACTCTTTGGGGACTTTAACTGTCAATGTATTAATTAACGTCTCTTCTTGTAATATTTTCTGTACAAATTTACTTTATTATTATATTGTAAAAGCAACACATTATGACTGAACCTACTGTCTTCAACTTCTTCTTCTTTTGGCCTGTCCTTTTTTTCAGGGGTTGCCACAGCAAGTCAATATTTTCCATCTCCCCCCTGTCCTCTCCATCCCCTACTCCACCTCCATGTCCTCCATCACTGCATCCATCAATCTCCTTTTGTCTCCCACCTGGTAGCTCCATCTCTAGGATCATTCTTCCACCAATGTCTCCACTGTCCCTCCTCTGAACATGTCCAAACCATCTCAATCTGTCTTCTCTAGCTTTTTCTCCAACCCTTCCTGTCTGTGTTGTCTCTCTAATCACCTCATTCCTGATCCTGTCCATCCTTGTCTCTCGTATAGAGAACCTCAGCATCTTTAAAGTGTTAGCAAACAGTATTTTTATTATTTATTTTTGTTTTTCCAGGTAGAACTTTAGAACTGGGAACATTAAAAACAACACTTCTGAATGCAGGACTTCACGACTGGTGAGTTTTTTTTATATATTTATATCTGGCAATCCTGTGCTTTCTGGGCTTTCAGTCATTATGCTAAGCTAAGCTAATTACCGTAGCAGCTGGCTTCGACCACTGAGCCAGTCATCATCTTGGCAACAGCGTTAATTGTGAGTGTGATTTTAAAGATGTCCAACCGCTCCTTGAACACACACAGCTGCGTGAAGCCTTCCAGCATTCTATTTAATCAGTTCACACCTAACGCTGTTTCCAATTTCCGGTGCCAAAATTGACGTGTCCTTGGCAAACACAGTTGTTGGTTCTTCTTTCTCTCTAGAAAAATATGCCCATGAAGGTATTTTCTTAATTAGAGTGACGAGGTGCTTTTCAATTTTAGCCCAGGTAACGGATGAACGCCCCGGATGATAACGATGAGAAACAGCTAATTTCAAGGCACATTGGTTTTTAGAGAGCTGGAAGCTTAAGCTTGAATAACTGGAAACTTATTTGATTTAAAGCATGTGGTTGGTTAATACTGTAGGTGAATAGCAAATTGATTCCTATAAATTTATTGGAGGGATTACAAATGTTATGAAGACGTTCATTGGTAACGCTTTTTTTAAAGATTAGCACCAACAAAAAAATTAAATATGATATATTAAATACATGAATGGACAGGATCAGGAATGAGGTGATTAGAGGGACAACACAGACAGGAAGGTTTGGAGAAAAATCTAGAGAAGACAGATTGAGATGGTTTGGACATGTTCAGAGGAGAGACATTGGGTACATTGGTAGAAGAATGATCCTAGAGATGGAGCTACCATCATCTAGATGGAGCTACATGGAGAGGACAGGGGGAGATGGAAGATGTTGACTCCCTGTGGGAACCCCTGAAAAAGGGACAAGCTGGAGGAGGTAAATTCTTTAAAAAAAAAAAGAGAACCAGAAACAAATACCTTTTAAGGCCAGTTTATATATATATATTTAGATTTTTTATTCTACAAAAAATTATATTGAAATATTTAAAACCCAAAATGAAAAATTTAAAATGGAGTTAGAGTTGAGGACAGGGGACAGACGGGGGAGATGGATATTGTCGACTCACTGTGGCAACCCCTGAAAAAAGGACAAGCGGAAAGGAAAAGAAGAAGCACCGACAACAAAAAATATCATATATTAAATAAATGTCAGTCAGGAGCTATAGATTAAATACACTGATGTCCTCAATCTGCTCTGTGTCCTCACGGCCTCTGTCCCTTTCGAAGAATTTATTCTAAAGATAGAGTAAGGTTTGAGGCAGCAGTGTTGAACTCCACAGACAAGTCATATGGGTCAGGACGGTTCTTTGCTCAGAGCACCTCAGTGGCACCCTGGCAGCTGGTGGATTCGAACCTCAAGCCTTGCTGACCCAAATCTGCTTCCTTAACCACTAGGCCACCACTTCCAATTATGTTATTATATCAATAATATATTCAATTATTTTTTATCCCAGTGAAGAAAATTGTTAGTTGCTCTAATAAAATAGGTTTTATTTACTTAAACTGAATGAAAACGCAAACATTATAAGAAATTCTATATAAACACTGCGTAGACAAAGTGGTTTGTTTGTGGGCCACATCTGGGCCCCAAGCCTTGAGTTTGACACACATAGGTTAAAGTCTCTGTAGTGATAAGCAATGTTGGTTTTTGGAGTAATGTAGAGAACTTTTTGGTAAACAAAAATTCAAACAAAAAAGACACAATGAATGAAATAAAATGATATATGTAAAAAATGAATAATTGAATAAAAATGTAAAAAAGTTTATAATAGTTGTATTGCAATACAACAAAGTTAGGAGCAAAGTTTGACGTAAATACATCACTTCTAATGGGATATTATCCTGCCTTTACAGCATGGTAATAGTTTCACTCTTACTGTCACCCAGAGACATGAGCAGTTTCTTCCAGAACATGATTCCTAAAGTTGACTGAGCTCTCCAGACTCTGAGCAGCTGCAGCTCCACAGATAGATGTTGCCCCCCCCGCCGCCCTCAGTCCTTTCCCTTGAATTTGAAAGTGCTGACTCAGGGTTTTTTTTTTTCCCAACCTGGTCGTTGTCTTTGATTCCTCAGAGGAGGAGGAGCTACAATACTGCAGTTAACCTGACATTTATTAAAACTCTTTAAAGTCTGGTTGTTTCGTGGCTTAACTCCATGCTCTGTACAGATTTGCTTTACACTTACTTTTCTGTTTGCGGGGGATGATAAAATACCATGACCCCCAGAGATGTATCAGCTCTCACTCCCTTAGGAGCATGAGATTCTGCAACTGCATCCGGCCTTAAAGTGTGGAATTTCTTTAACTCAAGCATGTTGCGTTTTTTTTCCGCCTAAATTAAGTCAGAATCTGGCAAAATGATGCAGTTTCTGCACTTTAAAGACCAAAGATCCTGCACTTAAACTTTAATTCTTCCTGCTCTTTGAATTCGCAGCCGCTCGGCTGAGTCTGTGCCAATAGAAATGTTGTTCAGAGTTCGGAAAACAAATAAACAAACAAAAAAATGACAGCGACAGTGTGACCTGAAATGCTCCCTGTCTCACTACAATGTTGTTGTATTCCACGCAGCCAATCAGTGACCCTTAACTTAAGCCCCACTACTGTGAGTCACATAGGAGCTATTTTCTTTACAGCTACTCTAACTGCAAAAGACTGCAGGGCAGAATGTGCAGTGGGATTTAAGATTTATTCCCTTGCTTTGCTTTACATCATGTTGGTCCGTGTCCCACAGGCCGCAGCCTACATGTCTTTAGGGCGCAGCCCAGATGTGTGTAGACAGTGTGTGATGCACAGAACAACTTAAAATGCTCACGTTCAGATGTCTGGCCCACTTTTTTTCTTGCTCGTTCTCGTTTGTCCCATTGAGACTACTCTGTCCAGCTTCCCATGTGAAAACTGTCTGTGTTTGCCAGGAGGACACGTCTCTGCAGCAGATCTGACAGACACTATTATTATTTTATATTGTTTTTAAATCAGCTTTTCAGACGTCTGAGTATATTAAAGGTTAGTGACAAATGCTTCGACAAGAACTAAGCCCAGTGACTTTACAACAGGGGACTCAAACTCAAATAAGTTGAGGACCATCACACACACTATCATTTCTCCACATCAGCTTTCAGATTTTCAATACAAAAGAAATGTATATATTATATATATATATTATAAAAAAAACAATTTCCCATAGATTCTGTGTAATATAACACTGGACCAGAAGGAGACTGTTAATCAGGGTTTTGAAAACTATAGGATAAAACACAAAAAAAAAATAAAATTTGTTTTGCTGACTAAACAAATCTATAAAATATTAGCATAAATTCAACTTTGACATCAAGTTAGGGGCCGCAAGATATCGTTCCACGGCCCGCAAATGGCCCACGGCCCGCAAGTTTGAGGCCCCTGGTTTACAATCCATCCCATCAAGCCGTATGATGTAACTTTTATGGCCTTAAGCCTCGAATCTACAGTAATGTCTAGTTTTTATTTATTTTTTCGTATGAATGACAATGGAAAACTGACAGGAAATTGCATGCAGCAGAGGTCTCTGTCCAGATGTGACCCAGGGAAGTAGCAGCTTAACCTCAGGGCCACCACGACACCCGGGAACTGCCTTCAAGTTTGTGTCATTGACTGAAAGACGTGCTGTTTTTAAATGGCTCATTAAATTTAATATCCATAATAAAAGGAACACGAGCCGTTTAATTCAGGGTTAGTACATTTCTAAGAAGCAAATAACAGTTAATCCCAGGGTGACTAAATACTTTAGTCACTATGAATCCTGGATCTTGTTTCCCTTATGTGACAAACCAGGATGGGTATGATCTGGTGTGGAGAAGTATTCAGAGGAGCAGGAGGCTCAACAAGAGGGGGCGAGGAAACAACTTTATCATTTTTTCAGCTGGCACTTTTGTAGATTAATGAGACTTTTATTGTCATGTCAAGTATAGATGGACTTTTCAGAATAAGATTTTCATAGTTTGTACATCAAGCCGGAGAGTCAAGAGTGATTGGTGATAGAAGAGTCAGCTAAGGTGAAGGGAAAGGTTTACAGTTATGAGACCAGATGGATCAGAGACACCAGCAATAGGCAGAAGACAGGAGGTAGGAGCTGGACGTGGAGGAGTTAAAGATGCTGAGATTCTCTTTAGGAGAGACAAGGATGGACAGGATCAGGAATGAGGTGATTAGAGGGACAACACAGACAGGAAGGTTGGGAGAAAAGGCTAGAGATTGAGATGGTTTAGACATGTCCAGAGGAGGGACAGTGGAGACATTGGTATAAGAATGATCCTAGAGATGGAGCTACCAGGTAGGAGAATAAGAATAGATTGATGGATGCAGTGAGGGAGGACATGGAGGTAGTTGGAGACAGATTAGAATATACAGAGAAATGGGGGAACATTTACTATGGCAACCCTGGAAAAGGGACAAGCTGAAGGGAAAAGAAGTTTTTTTTTTTAAAAGGAGAACTAGAAACAAAAATAAATTAAGGCCAGTCATCTGATAGATCAATATAACACAATGTAATTAGAGAAGTTTGATAAAATAAAGTAGCTGCAGTAAACATTATCAATATGTCAGCTAAAAAGAACAATATTGAAATATTTAAAACCTGTCCTGAAAATTTGACTCATCTATTTCCTTAAAATGACAATAAGAATGGGCCAGACTAGAACTGTGTTTTAGATACAATATATTTTCACCTCATTTGACTGAAGATTAAATAACAAAGTGGCTGGAACGGCAGGAACTTCAATCTTCTTGTCACCTGCCCTCATCCCTCAGCTCTCCAAAGGTGAGCTTTTGTGATTATGAAAGGTGACATCGGGGCTGAAATTATCCTTAAATCCCTGTCTTCCACTCGGGGAAAGCAGGACAGAGGAAAGCAGGAGGCGCTTTTTTTTATTTTTCCTGTCTGTGGTCTCCTCACGAAGTGCAACAGTGTCAGATCGCAGAACGTCCTGGAAGTACAGGTTGATTAATGTGGGTTCTAAAAGCACAGAAACATGTCGACCTGTATAAACAGTGCGCCTACAGAACATGCAGCATGGACCCATTACATACATGTTGCTGCAATTACAGAAGACATCTTTTGTTTGGGAAGAAAATAGTCTCGACATGAAGTGATTCTCTTACATTGGGTTCCACTTTGTTCTAAATTATATTATTTTAATCATCAGAAAAATGACTTACGTGCTGCTGTCTGACACGTCCGATAAATTCTTCTTTCTAAAAAGGAAACAAAAAAAAAACACACACACAAAAACAGAACAAAGAATATTTGACTGATAGCTAATATCTGCCCCCTTAGTTACTGTTGCTAATGTGTGTCAAAACTTTATTGCTTGCTGAAGCGTTCTCCTCAGAGAAATCTTGACTATATTTTGGGAAAAAAATAATCTCTTCCACTGTTGTACTCAGCCTTTAAAGGCTATATTCAAGATGTCAAATTGACACAGTCACAATACCAAATTAAAAGCCTACACAAGCTGCATCGTCTCTGTCAAAATTTAACCTCAGTAGTTACTGTTTGCCAGCAAATAATAGCTTAACTTAGTGTTAATTCAAGTTATCCACAGATCCACGCACCTAAGCCTTATACATGGTCCATGGAATATGGCTTTGGATACAGACTACTACTTGCAATAGTTGCTCTAAGCTGCAATACTCTGTCCCTCAGTGTGTGTAAAGTGGACTTGGCCAACAAAAGGATTCCATGCCAGTTTGTACTGGCTGTAAGAGACTTTCACATGTCTTGGAACGAGATGCCTGTCGGCCTGTCTGTTGGTGAACCCTGTGAAAACTGGATAAAAACATAGAAAGGAATCTGAGATGGCAGCTTAAGGCTGGCAAAGCAGCGTGCCAACAGAATCACTATCAATCAGTCGCGGGACACAACCTCTGGAGGTGCGTTTTCATAGGTTAGTGTTTTGAGAAATTGCCTATTTTTTACTTAATTTAATGATAATTTTGTTATTTGCATTTGAGGCAGCCTAACCGCTACACTGCTACTATATATTTTTTTTATATATACATATATTTCAGTGGCGGGCAATGCATTTTAATTGTAGTGACGTCATACCTTCAGTGATGTCATAGTTTTGTGACGTCAAATTGATACTTATACCATCAGTATGACTTGAGAATCCACACATGTACATTATACCACTCTGAATATAGGCTAATCAAGTAACACTTAATTTCCAGAGCAATTATCCAAATTAATTATCCTTAGTATTTTTGACATTTAACTGTGCTAGTGGCCAAGTTGTTGACTATTTGTTTAGTCTCCACTAGGTTCCTGGGTTCGATTTCCGGCATAACGACATTTTTTGGAATATCCCTCTTGAAAATGGTGTGGCAAATATATCTGCAACCAGATCCACTTCATCTCCTAGTTCAGATTTAATATGTCCCAAGATGACATTGTCAGACTCGCAGGAGCGCTTCCCAAAACATGGGACATGTACGCCTTCTACATAGGGCCAGCTAGAAGGCTGCAATTGCAATGTCACTAGATGATTGGATCTGAGCGCTATAAACTGGACGGATTGTGTCAATTCACTTAGAGCGAGCCTTCACGGAATCTGACAACACTAGCTAGCTGAAATATGATTGGATAAAAAAGTTTTTAGCCAACTTTTCAATTATTAATGGCTTAATGTGTTTTTTCTGAATATGTTTAGGCCAGCAGAGAAGGCTTTGCTGGCCCTGACAGCCCCCACCAACTACATTGGTACCATTTTTCTGAAAAGAAATCAGCATCATAGACATTGCTACGCATTAGCATTTCTGTTGTCATAACATCACTGATAACAAATTTGGACACTCGCTTATGTACATTCCTTACTCCTGTCTCTTATACACATCTTAATCGCAGTTTAAAATTTTCACGGGCCTCTAGGGGGCGCCTGCGGCCCAACTTTGGGCCGGGGCCCAATGGTTCAGAATCCCTGGTTTAATGTGTTGTTTCTGAATATGTTCAGGCCAGCAGAGAAGGCTTTGCTGGCCCTGACAGCCCCCACCAACTACATTGGTACAATTTTTCTGAAAAGAAATCAGCATCATAGACATTGCTACGCATTAGCATTTCTGTTGTCATAACATCACTGATAACAAATTTGGACACTCGCTTATGTACATTCCTTACTCAGAGATCGTGCTCCGGATTTTTCCCTCCAGTTTGTTATGCTGGAATGTCTGCTTCATGTCTCCAATCAGGGGAAAAACTACTGTAAGTCAGTCCATGTCCTGCTGCTGAGTTTATAGGACATGGAGGAGCAGGAGGCGATGACAGTACGTGCATATGTATCATGCTCTTTCTCTCCGGGGAAAGGTTTATATTTGGAGTTGTCTCTTTACATGTTAAACAAGAATGTGCCTTGATATTTTTGTAATTAGTGGACGAATGTTTTCCACTGCTGACTTGACTCGACGGGTTATTTAACATGTCTGCAATGATTCACTCAGATCCATAGTGATTGCATGTATAAACAGATGCAGAGTTGTTTTTGCTGGACTACAAATATGTAAACATCCTCTGTATGTGTCCAGCTGGACCAGAGTATTGTTAGAAACAAGCACAAATAACATTTTACTGTACGCTCACTTAACCCAACAATGCAATCAGGTCCTTATACTTTTTCCGTTTCATCTTTGTCACATTGTCTCCAACAGCCTGTTGGCGTAAAAATTAAATCTGATGATGTGACCAGGTAACTGAGGACACCTGAGGACAGATCATGTTCTTGTCTTTTATTTTGTGCAGTCTTTGATTTCACATTGCATTATTATTTATATTTATATAAATAAATAAAAATTGAAGGTTTGGCTGGGTTTATCAAAGAGTTTTATTCTTGCTTGGGTAGAAGGTATTCCATCTGCGTAAGAAGGACCCGACCCTACCTATATGAGACCAGAAGAAGACTGGTGACCTGTCTCTGAAGTTTGAAGTCAGAATTTTTATAGAAGAAAAAGAAGAAGAAGAACACCATTAGCTGTTACTGTATGACCTGTAAGCTCTTTAACAAAGGGCAGTTTTAATGATTGGACAGTATATAATGTGTACAAAATATGTGAATCAGACATCTTAGGTACAAGACACCCAGAAATATGCTGAGATAGAAAGAAAATAACAGCAAAGGTTGAAAACGGCCGAAAATGTTCAACGTCCTCAAATCCTTTGTTGTCGATAAAGAGATTTTGTCTGGCAGAAAATGATCTTTTTCTTTTCAGTGTGTTACAGTCTTGGCTAAAGGTTTTGACTTTACCAATCTGGGGTTTTATCTGTGAGCAAAAGTGAGAAACTGCTTAAGTTCCTCAGTTGAGGAGCAAAATGTCTTTGGACTCCCAGAAGTCCATTTACAACACAATTCTTGGGAGACCTTAAAATCTGTCGTATTTGTGTTTTAATGGCTTAGTTTGTAGACCTCACACCTCCCCTTTAATACCTGGGAATAAATCAGCTGATGTAGAGAACATGGCTTGAACCAAATTCGGTCTCATCTGCCTACAGATGGGACGGCAAATTGGATGTCAGTGGGTCCAATCCCCTGGGTCTTAGTCACTGAGACACATATGCTTTCAAGGATGGAGCAGCAGGAACATTCTATGAAGTAATGAATCATCTTGATGAATATCCACAGTCAGACTGTTGAGTGTGGGATTGACAAACTCCAGAAGACGGGGAGCACTTGACTTTATGTCCAGACAGCAGAGGTTAGTGGACTTTGTGGGATTTGCCTGAGTCTCCGCAAAGTTAAATCTTTATGTTTCCTTATCGAGACTTTTGGACAATATCTATGCCTCCCGCTTTGTGGGAACAGTTCGGGGAAGGCCCGTCTGTGGTCCAGCGTGTCTGTGTCACAGCCCATGGAGAGGTCCAGGAGGGCAGGCTAGAATGGGATTCGTGTTGGAAGAACTTGAGTTGCCCACTTGTACTTCTGACCTCAACCCCATCAAACGAACTGGAATAGAGACCGTGAGCCTGACCCTCTCATCCAACATCACTGTCTGACTTTACAAGTGACCTCTTTGATGAATGAGCAAACAATTCCCACAGAAACAATCCAAAAAGTTTTCCAAAGTCTTGGAAGAAGAGCGGAGACTGTGATAGCTACCGATCGGGCTCGTGTCCAAAGGGATGTTATGAAATCTGCTGTAGGTGTAGTGAGTAGGTGAGCTAATATTTTTGTCCATGTGGTGAACTATTTCTTACCGTTGCAGACGGTGGAAGGCCCACAGTCGATATCAAAAAACAATCATACGCTGTGAGCAGTGAAGCTGAAGCTCTGTGGGCTGGAAAAAAAAACCTCTTAAGAAAACTGCAAGCTCCAAAACTTTCTTCTATTTCCAAAAGCAGTGGGTTGTCCAAGACCCCCAGAGACTAAGTTTAACTTGGCACTCAGGCAGTGAAAGATGACAGAGGTTTAGATCATCCGTAATGTGAACTCCCTGAAGGTCGTGAAAAAGTACCCTGAATAAAACTAATTTGATTTAGAATTTCAGACACAAGCCATAATGTATATATATTTTTGTCAATCAAACCGCTGACCTCAGAAGAACTCTACTGTTCCCTGTAAAATGTAGTGTATCCAGATCCCAGACGTCAAACTCAGGCCTGGGGGCCAAATCTGGCCCGCAGTGTAATTATGTCTGGCCCGTAGAATCATATCAAACATGTACTAGAGTTGGTCCAAACATCTGGAAAGGCTGCAGATGAAGTCAAATACCTGTAACGTGATCTTTATTTTAGATTTAATTTCTCATGTGTTGATAATATTTCACATTCAATGTTCCCAAAACTCATCCTTTAATCAGAGGTGAAAATAAAAGACAGGCAAGCCAGGCAGTGGCTTGGGGCTTTGGCCACTAGGGGAACAGGTCAAAACACATTTTTTTTGTTTCAGAAACTATTAGGGTGGGGCCCCAGAGATATCTTGCAAGAAGCCCCAAGAGATCCTAGGAATGCCACTGCAAATATTTATTTTATTTTATTTTATTTCAGTCTGGCCCGTGAATTGATGCCAGTTTTTAATTGTGTGGAATTGAGTTCAACAGCCCTGATGTAGATGGATCAGGTACAATGTTAAATACACCAAATAATTGAAATATGCAAAATCAAAAGACAAGAAGACAAAAAAATCATCAATTGTTGCTCCTAACAATAGGTAGATCAACAAATAAGTCTCAAATAAGTCAAGAGAAACATTGTAATAACAGATATAATGACACATCAACACAGTTTTACATTGTGGAACACAAGAAAAAGGAAATATTGGTCATGGTCTCAATATTTGTGTAGTTATAAATGATTCTCAGCTCATTTTAAAAACATCAATTCTTTTGTCATCTTCTCTTTGACAGTCTACTTCACACACACACACACACACACACACACACACACACACACACACACACACACACTCACACACACACTGTCATTGTAACATTACGTGCTGGCCTGTTCGTGAGCAGAGTTGTTATCTCCTCACTGTTTTAATTATGGTCATCACAGGAAACAGTGCAGACAGGACTCCGTGTTCCTTATTTCATCCACGCTTCTTCCAATCAGACTCTCACAGTGTTCAGATGAACTGTTCCCAGGTCTCGGTAAATCACCGCTCATTCACCTCAGCTGTGTGCTGCTGGAGAGCACCAGGGCGATTGATTTGTGACGTTGCCGTCTCACAGCCGGGCTTCAGAAATGAAGATTTGTCAGGAAGAAAAATAAGTTGAACATTTTAACATTTTGTTATTTCCCAGTACGCTGTGTACGTGAGTGTAATCTTAACTCCAGGCTGCAGGGTGGGCAGAGAACCTGTTCTCACACGTTCTGCTCTTTTAATCTTCATACACATTTTATTTTATCGCAGGAATCAGTTTTTACGATGTCTACGAGCTCGCCCACTGATGTGAGCAAGCCTGTATCCGATACAGAGTCTCACTTTGTGAAGGAGTTAATGTGAGACGATACGAGGAGGATGATTTCCTGTCCTTGTTGGTTGGACAAATATAAATGGATATTTATTTCTACTTCTTCTCCTTTCGGCTTATTCCCGTTTTTCAGGGGTTGCCACAGCGAGCCAACAATTTCCATCTCACCCTGTCCACCACATCCTCAACTCCAACTCCAACTACCTCCATGTCCTCCCTCACTGCATCCATCAATCTCCTCTTTGTCTCCTACCTGGTAGCGCCATCTCTAGGATCATTCTTCTGCCAATGTATCCACTGTCCCTCCTCTGAACATGTCCAAACCATCTCAATCTGTCTTCTGTCGCTTTTTCTTCAAACCTTCCTGTCAAAAATGTATGATATTCTAACCAAATATACAATAGTTTTGATATTATTGTTGCAATTTCCATGTGATGTTATGCAACATATCTGTCAATATATGAAATATATATCTACTTTAATTTCTACATTTATTCTAATTTACTCCAAATATGACAAGTACATTGTACATTAAAATATAATATCAGTTTATGTCTCTTTTTACTCCTTCATCTGCAAAAGATTTTATCCTTCAATACAAGAACATAAATACAATATATATATAAGTGTAGGATAAATACATATATTACATAATACACACAACCCCTGACAAACAGGATCTTCTTTTATTAACCAAAAATGTAGGATATTCTGACAAAATGTGTTTTTTTTTATATTATTGTTGCAATTTCCATGTGATGTTATGCAATATATCTGTCAACATATAAAATATATCTACTTTAATGCCTTTTTTTCTTTTTATTCTAATTTACTCCAAATATTACAAGTACATTATTCATTACAATATAATATCAGATTATTTCTCTCTTTACTCCTTCAGTTGAGACAGATTTTTATCCTTCAATACAAGAACATAAATATAATATAAATACAAAGTGTAGGATAACCACACAACAGCAGCCAAACTACCATAGACTTCATAACAGGGTTTTCAGGGAGTATTTTTCAGAGAATGTTAACAAGACAGTCGTGGCTCTTTTCTGCAGGTTGAAAACCCTCATGTTATAAAATTCCAAAAGCTCAACATTTGACAAATATATAATGATAAAATGTCAAAGCTGTTGAAATCCTCCAGATACGATCTATAGGATTTAGTGAAGAGAGATGGAAATCTGCTCAAATAAACCGCTGAAGTAGACGAAGATGAAAAGATGACGGCAGAGTAGATGATGATGATGATGATGATGGAGAAAATGATTAAAGCTGATAAAAAATGAATGAGATTATGATTTACATTGAGGACACGGGGACTGATTAATCACTTTTTAAATAGCAGCGGTTCCATATGTTTCCAGATTCACAGAAAAGTCATTCATCACATGAGAAATACAGATTAATTCTAATAAATATAATGTATTCTTTTCCACTTCTGGGCCAAACACGGCGCTGCTTTCACCTTCCTCAAATATCCTGCCTTTCTGCATGGATAATTTATTGAGTTATTCTTCCACATTATATAATTTATCAACATAATAACACAGGGGGAAAGAAGAAATATTATCACCTGTTTTTCTCCCCTTATCAAACCTCCTGGTCACAAATCTGTCATAAACTCAATGGCAGTGAATAAACCAGGGGTCGACAGGACAATGTTTTATTCATATAAGAACATTTCAAGCTTGTCCTCCGCAGCAGGAAACTGCAACAGAAACACGCCGTTAAACCACATGACTCACGTTTATGAGACGGAGTCACAGACAAGACTTGGTGCTGCCTCACGGTGTCTCGGCCAGAATCAACGCACTGTGGTTCAAGAAAAACTCCTACGACATCATCCCTCATCCGCGGTCACTCCCACTCTGCTCCTATTGGCAGGAGGTCCATCAGGAGCAAGGAGGTGAAAAACTACGGCGCAGCGACTCTTATTTTGACAGATGTAGGAAATCATGAGCGTATGATTTGCGCCTTTGAGACAAATTAAAAAGTTGTCGAAAACATTTCCAGATCTCCGTTCGTCGTAATGACTTTTTAATTCCTGCGAGTCATAAACAGCAGGTGTGGAGAAAACCTGGATCCTGAACATGACGGATAAACAAGCGTTTTAAAAATGTTGTGATTGATGTTTTCTCTGGTTGAAGGTGTGAAAACTTTTTTTTTCTTTAAAGTCTTGAAAGAGGAAACTTCTCTAAACTTCCCTGCTCTGACTTGCCAATGGGTCTAAAGTGAAACTTTTCCCTCTTCCTAATTGAAATGCCACAGACGTCTGTGAGAAACTCAGGCCGCCAGCTTGTAGGGACGCCAAGAGCTGCACAGTTGCAGCTACAGTGTCTCCAAGGAGATTGCAGTGAGATCGTAAAGAAGTGCTTTGGTGTTCGAGTCTCAGCACAATGTGGCAGAGACCTGGGTTTGTAGCCTGGGAGTCATTTCCCTGATTGGTTATTTATGTGTGAGGCAATAATTCATCCGAGGCAAAGCTTTGCATGTTTGTGAGGTGAGGAGAGGAAGGGAGAGAATGGAGGAGATAGAGAGAGAGAAAGATCCTATGATGGATAGATGGGCTGCATAGATTTTTCTTTTTTTTTCACTTTTGGCCCAGAGATGAGTTGTAAATCAAATGTCTGTCTCTATTTTTAGACCTGTGTTATATCTGTTATAGAGACAGAAATAAATTCAGAAAATGTTGCGTTGCTATTTTTACAGCTTGAAGCCTTTCTCCATATAAAGTGATTATCTGAGGAAGAAACTCACAAAACTTAACCTGGGGATTTTCAGGGGACCCGCCCCGCACTTTGGGAACCTTATTCACTGAAAACAGTTACTTAATTCATCTAGGAGTAGAATTACAGAGTGTCAGCTTCCCTGGAATTTTAGTTATTTAAATAAGCTTCAACTTTTGACTCTGACTGAATTGGTGGAAGATGAATGGATGCACCATGAACCATCTTGACCTTGTTAGTTTGTCATCTTTTCTCTTTTTTTCTCCACCAAATTGTCATCATCTGTGTACGGCCCTTGACATACTTAGGTCTGGAATAAAAGACGGATGCTAGATTCTAGGAGAACTGAGGTCATGACAGCCTGGTAGGTTCACTGGTCTGAAGATCAGGGAGAATAAACAGCCACTGAAATGATTGCATGATTAATTTTGGAGAGATGAGACATCAGTTACCGGGGTAGGAGACAGAGCTTTTTTGTCAAGTGAGATAATGCTGTTTGTTGCTCATTTGGAGCTCACTTTGGAGGAACAGAATTAAACGTCACTCTTCTGGACTGGTTCTGTCTTGTCACTCAACAGTTGCCCAGGAGTCCTGTCTGGTCTGGCAGCACCGCAGAGGTTTAATCCAGGACAGGACTCTCTTCACACATGAGAATGAGGGTCTGTTTATTATGTTAGGGTTGAACGGTGAATGCAGAGGATGGGAGTTTGTTTATGGCCTCAATAAATGCATAGAGGTAGTTTTACCCAGCTGGTAGTCAGTGTCTCAGAGTCGACCGTGGTCCTCCTGCATTGTAAATATCACAAAAATATATATTTATATATATATATACAGTCATGAAGAAAAAATATTAGATCACACTGGTGTTTTCTTCAATTTCTTGTTCTTTTTAATGCTTGGTTCAACTAAACCTACATTTGTCTGTATATAAATAGAATTATTTCATTCATTTTCATGCGCTTGTCTCCTGCCGAGCCACATGAAAATGAATGAAAGATGAGCTGGCACAGTCCAAATCCCATTACTCCAGTGATTTTCAAAGTGTGAGGCACGCCTCCCCTGGGGGGCGCCAGAGAGCTTCAGGGGAGGCGCGGTGAGAGAAAAAAATAAACCTGGTGAGAGGCAAAATGGATCAATTTTTAGTATCTCAAGTGAAAGTGAGAGAGGGCACAGAGTCTGGGCTGAGCAGAAAACGGAGGAAGTATGACCCTGATTATTTAAAGTTTGGCTTTTCATGTATTGGTCCAGATGATGCTGCGCTGCCACGGTGTGTTATCTGCAAAGAGGTGCTAGCTAACGACAGTATGCGACCATGTAAACTCCGGCGTCATATTGAAACCAAGCAAAAAAAAAAGATATGTAAGCACATACACAGACAAAGATTAAAATGTTTTAAGATGTTTACAAAAATAAAAATGTGTATAACATTTATTGTTTAAAACCTTTTTTTCCCTGTGTGGAACATACAAAGCAACAACAATAACAATAGTAATAATAGTAATTATAATTATGGGGGAGTAAATGGGAGGGCGGCATGTTTTTGAGTTCTCTTAGCGGAGGCTCACTAGCCCACACTTTGAAAAATCCTGCATTACTCCATACTGTGAGCCTCCCTGTGGGTGGTGAGCACACTAGAAGTTATGTGGGTTGGGATTGGACTATGAACAGAGCACTTCAGCAGCTGGTGGATTTGAACCTGAAACCCATGCAGACCCATGTCCGCTTCCGTAGAGTTTAATTCCAGAGGGGATTTCAAGCCATTTTCCTTGGTTTTCTTGATAGTAAAAAAAAAGTTTTGCATCTACAGCTGTTTTTCTGACAAAAACAGTGCTTTTAGGCGTTTACATTTTAATAAAATTATACAATTTTACAATACTGAAGGAAACAAGTGTGGTCTAATTTTCATTATCCATGACTTTGTGTATGTCTAGAAATCTATCTATAAACTGACTGGTTTTCATGTCTGTAATGAACAGATAAGATTTAAAAAGTTTAGTCTCAGTTTCGTCTTTTCTAGATTGTTATCTGAAACTCCTAAATAAATCAGGGCTTGGAAAGAAAACCAGAGTTGGAAAAAAAAAAAAAGCAAAAAATTTCATGTCACCCAAGTCTTGAATGTGTGGAATGTCCCTTCTGGCCTCTCAGGTGAGTTTTTCTTCCTCCCAATCTTTGCCCTGCTCCAAATTGTGTCTCGTCACGGAGACGCTGTGTTTCCTTCCCGTCTTTGTTCACCATGTGACTCCACTAAACTGGGATCACCGGCTGAAGATTGATGAGCTTCTCAATGGACATGTGTATATATGTAAAAATTCTTCAGATGCTTTCACTTAATTTGTTCACGTGCAAATTCCTAGCTGTGACCCCCGTCCCGGCAGGAACTCTGTCTGTGATCCGAGACCCGACAGGATTTAAATCATAGAAAAAAATGTACATAGACTGAAAAATTGACAGAACAGATGGGTGGGTCTAACATTTACCATACAGAAGTGACTTTTGTCCTTTTTCCAAGAGTCTCTTTTCACTGAGTTATGTTTCAGACGGAGGTTTTTCTGTTTTCATAACAGACCTGACTAGAGTTTTAGAGAATCCACCAGTCGTCTGTGTTCTAGCAAGAAACTAAAACGAAGAACCTGGACTGGAAGAACCAGAGGAGAGCTGAAATCGCTAACCAAGTTGGGAATTTAACAATATATATATATATATATATATATGTTGTATGACCTGTGATAGAAGAGAGTCAGCTAAGGTGAAGGGAAAGGTTTACAGGACAGTTTTGAGACCAGCCATGATGGATGGATTAGAGACACTAGGAATAGACAGAAGACAGGAGACAGAGCTGGAGGTGGAGGAGTTAAAGATGCTGAGGTTCTCTTTAGGAGAGAGGGAGGACATGGAGGTAGTTGGAGTCAGAGGAGAAGAAGGAGAGGACAGAGTGAGACGGCACAGTTAGATGTGGAGGAGTTAAAGATGCTGAGATTCTCTTTAGGAGAGACAAGGATGGACAGGATCAGGAATGAGGTGATTAGAGGGACAACACAGACAGGAAGGTTTGTAGAAATAGCTAGAGAAGACAGATTGAGATGGTTTGGACATGTTCAGAGGAGGGACAGTGGAGACATTGTTAGAAGAATAATCCTAAAATTGGAGCTAACAAGGAGGACATGGAGAGGAGGTGGATGGATGGAGTGAGGATGGACACAGAGTTAGAGGAGAAGATACAGAGGACGTGGAGATGGAAATTGTTGACTGGCTGTGGTAACCCCTGAAAAAAGGAAAAGACAAAGACATATATATGACCTATACCTCTGCAAAACAACCCAAAATGATATTAAAACTACTTAAAATTGTGAATGATGGAATTTAAACACAACCAAACCTTTTTATTCTACATTTTTCTAATTAATTATAATGTCTAAATATTTCTCTACATCAGGGCTCACATTTTTCATTTCAGGGGAAAAAAAACTCTTCTTTAATCGCTCACACTAAGACATGTTTCCAACTCTCTCTGATGTTCATACCCAGGAAGTCACATCACAGCATCAATTTTCCATTTCACTGCAGTGTATATCTGTTTTTCTCTTCTGTAAACACTACCATGTTGTTTTATTTGATATATTTTTGAGTGATGATTGTTATAAATGAGGATACCAGTTCATTAGCGTCGTCTTAATGACTGCACCGTAGTCTGGGACATGGGTGTCCTCCTGCTGTGGCCTCCAAATGACCAGTAAAAACAACAACAGGAATACAAGCATTTGTGAACAAACTGCACATAGATAGATCACAAATGTTCTCATGAACCTTGACTCTTGCTGTGTTCGGTGCTGAGGACTCGTGGCCTTGGACTGATGCAGACTATTGTGGCTGAGTCAGACTCCGTCTGCTTGGATGCATCGACAGGAAAAAACACCACACGGACCAAGCTCCAGGGGTTTGTCCAACAAGGCGATTTGAACATTTAACCTGAACTCGCGTTCTCGTCTCTGATAAGACGTTTGATTTAAAGCCTTGTACCAAAAAAAAACATAGATGATATGGAAGCATTAAGGCGACAGTCACCACAGCACAGATCTCAGATCTCAGCATGTTCCACTCCTGTGTTAGTAGCAAGGACGGCAAGTCCATGTAAGAAAGAGAAGACTTTTTCCCAGCAGAGGGTTAGGGTTGGACCAGGATCAGTCTGAGGTCAGAGTTTTTTTTCTCTGCTGTTTAATCCTAGAAGCATGTTTATGTTTGCACATTTTCCTCCTTCGATTGCACCAAGGAAGATTGACCTCATGAGAATCCTGTTGGTCCTAGACCTTTATATCCAAACGAAATAGGACGCCAAGGCTGGACAGTGTCTATCGTCAAAAAAAAAAAAAAAAACAACAACATAATCTGACTTCTTTATTCCCCCTTTATTCAGAGCTGCTTTCTTTGCCTGCACCATTAGATGGTTATGAGCCATCTGAGGTGTTGTAGTGTTTGAGCAGTGAGACAGGAATGATGACCAATAATTTAGAAGACAGACAGACAGGTGCATGTGAGATCAATATATTTTCTACATATGCTCAGTCCGCAATTGAACTGTATGCTTTTGTTGCGAGAAGAGACTCCAAGAAATAACCTTTTATTTTATTTTTTATTTAGAACTTTAATTTATCTCTTGGCAGTATCCTTCAGGAAATTATGTCTCTGCGTTCAACCCATCACTGTAGTGAGTGGGGGGCAGCTGTAACTTGACAATGGGGGGTTTCGAACCGGGGGGTCTTAAACACTAGGCCACCAACTGCCCAAAAAATATTGATGTTTCCTAGCGGCTATAAGTCTACTTTGTAACTCAATATATTACGCGATAACCTAATAAGTTCATGCCTTCATTTTTTTTCATGTTAGGAAAACAATTGACACTAATATACCTGTTGCATTATTATCATTTTTTTTATCATTATCATTTTATACATTATATTATTGTACATTAATGCTTCTGGAATTTCCTTCGGAAAATAATACGTCATGCATTTAACCCGTAGCTGACTCAGTGCCCGGGGAGGATGACACCATGCTCAGGGCACCTTAGCATGCTACCAACTTACCAACCAATGTTAGCGGTACTACCAGCGACACGACAAACTACCAACACCATAGAGGGATTTGAACCGGGGGCCTTGCGGACTCCTTTCCGTTTCCTTAACCGCAACAAAATATGAGGAACGCTTCACGAATTTGCATGTCATTTCACAACAAATCAGCCGTACTGGGTCATATCTAATGGCAACATTAATGACTGACTAGAAGAGCTAAGTCATAGTTTGTGGGAAAAAAAACCCGAAAAACTCCTGAAGGTTCTTAATGTGATGCAACACTGATGGTGACAAGTCTGATGGCAGCGCTCCAACAAGGGGAGACAATGACACAAACACTGGGAATGTTCAGATTAGAGTGACATCATTCATTCAAAACAAACAACTGTAAATGCGGAAACAGATAGATTTATTTTTCGTAGCGTCCAGTCCCGTGTCGACTTCCTCATCCTCGCTGATGCCACTTTATTTCCACTTCTCTTCTCCTTCACCGTCTGCACTCATGCTCTCTGATCCTTTTAGACTCTTTACAATCAATGTCTCTCTACACTTCCCCTAATCTCTCGTACCTCTGCCGTCTCACTGGCCTCATCCAACTCAGGCCCGCATGATTGGAGGCGTTTCCGCTCCCAAACTCCACATGAGCTCCGGACTCCCTGGTGGGAAATTAATGGGAGAGAGGAGGGAGACATGATACACACTCCCCAGAGAGAGAGTCCTGGGAAGTAGGAAAGGGGGAAAGAGGAAGCAATGGCCATAAATCCATCAAGCATGAGCTCCACACAATAACCCTTCACATATTAATTAAGTCACATGAATCTTTTTAATAGCGATTAGACAAAAAAAACAACAACAATGGCTCAAAGTACTTTGTATTCAATTGTGCCAACTGTGTCTTTATTCCCACTTGTCACTCACTTGTGAGTTTTTGTCTGACTCAAGGATGAAACATCTGAATTCCTTGCTGGAAAAATTGACTTTTACATATGTTTTAGGGTGATTTTTTTCACGTTAGAGTGATCCATGCCAACAACTCTGGACAAAAAAACATTGATTTTTGCTGGTTCAAAACCATGCTTTGAACATGACAAATCTTGAATTAAAGTCAAGGACTGGTGGCTACAAATGGTCAGATTGGTGGTTAACCATATATTTTCTTACCTATAAAATCTTCCTACCTGAATTAGCATGAGCACAACAAGGGTTTCTCAAGTGCACACAGCCTATAATTTTCTGCTACCAGACCGGTATAAAAAGTTAGAATCTTGTGTCAATGACTCTGCGTCATTTTGAGTTTATTGTTTTTATCTTCACTGAGAAAATATTTCCTAATCAAATATAGTTGCATTATTGATGATGGAATCCTAGCCATTCTATTGGTCAGTTCTTTTGTTGATATGGGTATGGATCAAGTGGAAGTAATAGACAGATGGGGCCAAAAGGAAACATTATTTCTCTGCGGCCCAGCACCAATTCACCCACGGACCAGTACCAGGCCCCGGCCCAGTGGTTGGGCACCACTGATTTTGATCACAGTCAAGGTTGAAGAGTGAGCCTTCAAATAATCCATATGTACTTTTTTAAATTATCCACTAGGATAATGGTAAAGGTTGAAGTAGTAATATTTACTCCAGAGGGACAGTGCTGTACTTTGACGTATTTAGTGTTCACATTCACCATATGTAAACAACAGTCCTAAAAACCTTGATATTTGTCCTGGTTTGACTCTAATGGGTGAAATGTTTTTACTCAGGTGCGTGACATTTGTAACACTTCATAGGGATTTTCCAAGTCATCCGTCTCCTGTCTGCTGCCCATTGTTTTTGGTCATAATATTGACACAATAATACATAATATTTTTAACACACGTCACATGTCCTTCCATTAGTTACAAGAGCGACTAATGGTGTGGTTGCTGTTGACGTCAGGGGAGCATGGACATTTACTTTCACACTCAATGTCACCCCGATGTATGTCAACAAATATGTCTTCATTGAACTTTATTGGGAGTCAATCCACATGAGCATCTTCAGAATTGCTAGTGTTGCATATTTTCTCCAGCGTATTGTTCTTAACAGGTAATTACATTTAGCGAGTGGAGGACATTGGTTGGACAAGACCGGTTCTCTGACAGCTCAGCAGGTTTACTCCTTAGGTGAACAAGGATGTTGTGGATTCAGCAATATTGAAAATCCATATTTTCTGTCGTTCACCAACGGATGATAAATCACACAGGCCCTGAAATAAACAATAGATAAAGGTGATTTTATAGGTAGATTATTTAACCTGGTCCCTTAGGTTTCTAGATGTGGTCACTTTACTGAGGGACCAAACACAAAACCTGAACCAAAACAGACAAAGTTCTGGAAAATTCTTCATTTTGTTACATGTAGCGGATTCAGCTAACAATCACTTCCTGTGGAGAGTTTTGAGAAAAGCTCGTAGAGTTTTTTTTTTTGTTGTGGAGAAAGTTGTAAATGTTATTTAAGTACAACATTTGAGGTACGTGAGGGTAATGCTGGACATTAGCTTGTGGTGCGGTGTGCGGTCTGAATGGCACATCGGTTCAAGATAGGAATCAGATCTGATTTCCTGTGACAAGATGATAGAAAAGTATGATGGGAAAAATGAAGTTTTGAAGACAAGAAGTTGGAGAGTAAATGAATTGGTGTAGGATGTGTTGGGGGTTTTCAATGATTCTGTTGCGACCTGAGAGTCAGCCATTAAAAATTAGAGGTAAAAAGCATCATTGTTCACTTTTCTTCTTCTTGATCAACAGAAACTTTAGGTCAGGGATTAGGAAATTAAGCTTGTCAGGCAACAACTCTGAAGCTTCCTTGAAACGTCTAAAAAAAGGATACAGACTGACCTCAGAGCTCTCACTTCTCCTTTTTTGTTTGTTTCAGTTTTTATTGGACATCAGCAAATGTCCCCGTGCCAACGGATTCACGTTGCTGGCACTTTTGGCCTCAGACCAGTCTACTGGCTTTTTATGCTCTTTAGAAACGTTTATCTTTACATTGATTGACAATTGGCTGTCACTAATATGAATCCAAGCAAAAATGGAACACAAACATCTGAAGTTGCCCCAACTTTTTCTTCTTCACTTTTTAGGTTTGTGCAAAATGAATAGAAATGTGTAAATACACACATATCTAAACAAAAATGACTGCCCTGATGTGAACCCGCTGAGGTTCTTCTTCACTCCTTCAACCCAGATTTAGAAAATGACTGTTGTTAGCTGCAGCAATTGAGAACAAAGAAATTAAAGAACCAGGGATGATGCAGGATACACAGCATCACTGAGCCAAGGTCAGACAAATTAGCCTGTCTAGACTCGAGACACATGAAAGCAGAAAAGACGTAGCCTAATAATCTGTAACAAATTGTACAAATTCATAGACGTGGACGGTACAAACAGGAGTGGGGTATTTTCATAATGCTTACATCCAAGCGTTTTATCTTTGTTTGTTTGGTCTAAAACCCTTGGTTTTAGACCTTTTATCCTTGTGTGCCTGTGTCCTTGTGTGCACCGGTAAGTTTGTATGTATGCATTGTTTTTTAGGGTTTCAAACTGATACATAAATACAATGTAGAATATGTTAAACATATAATTTTGCATTTGTTTATTTTTACTGATAGCTACTACAGTAGATTCTAGCCAACTGTTGGAATTATGCACACACAGTATATATGTATATTTTCATATATGTATATATACACAAACATATATGTAAGTATATATGTATAGATACACCAACATGTGTACATATGTACATACATTTAAAATATATTATTTCCCATTTGTTGTTCATAACACTGACAGCTACTACAGGAGATTCTAGCTGTATATTTATATATGCACACAAACTTATATGTATATATGCACAAATATACATGTGTGTATACATACATAATAAAATAAAAAAAGTCACGTTGTTTATATATACATATATTTATTGTTATATGTATATTTATATATGTAGTATACATACACAAACATATATGTGTATATATATATATTTATACATACATATTAAAAATATATAATTATGCACACATAGATGTGTATTTATATATGTATACATACACAAACATATAAATATATATATACAAACATACATGTAAAAATATGCAAATCACATTTGTTGTCTATAACACTGGCAGCTACTATAGGAGACTAAGTGGGACAATATATATGTTTATATACATATATGAGATATATGTATATCCTTGTACATATATAATATATATATGCACATATAAGTTTATATTTATTTATATATTATAAACATTTCTTTATTCTGTTGATATTTAGCATATATATATATATGAGATATATGTACATGCATGTGTATATATATATATACATATATATATATATTTGTATACGGTATATACACACATATAAGTTCATATTCAATCTTTATTCTGTTGATATTTAGCACAAGTGTGTTAATTCTTTCCAACTAATTAATTTAATTAAGGCTCCAGTCATTTAATCAGATTTGTAATAATTTGTAAAATTTTTGCAGCAGCTTGTTTTATTCATACATGATGGATATGAGGGGGTGGGGAAGGGGTGGTGGGGGGTCTCACCCTGTACCCTGTTGTTTAGTAATTGGATAAACGGTTATAGAGGAGACACATCGTGCCGACTGTTGCCTGGAGTCAGTCTGTTGCTCTGTCTGGAGATCAGTGTCTTTAACCCAGCAGGACTTTAAGGCGTTCATGAAT
>JAFBJS010000753.1:4945-53983 GCA_016785265.1 Paraplagusia blochii
ACTATATGGCAAGCCAAAATTGCAAAACGGCTCACTATTTGGCAAGGAAAATTGCAAAACGGCTCACTATTTGGCAAGCAAATATTGCAAAACGGCTCACTATTTGGCAAGCCAATATTGCAAAACGGCTCACTATTTGGCAAGCAAAAATTGCAAAACGGCTCACTATTTGGCAAGCAAATATTGCAAAACGGCTCACTATTTGGCAAGCAAATATTGCAAAACGGCTCACTATTTTGCAAGACAAAAGTTGCAGAATTGGCTCACTATTTGGCAAGCAAAAAATGCAAAATTGTTCACTATTCGGCAAATAAAAATTACCACATGGCTCACTTTTTGGCAAGCAAAAATTGCAAAACGGCTCACTATTTGGCAAGCATTAATTGCAAAACGGCTCACTATTTGGCAAGCAAATATTGCCAGATGGCTCACTATTTGGCAAGCAAAAATTGCAAAGCGGCTCACTATTTGGCAAGCAAAAATTGCAAAGTGGCTCACTATTTGGCCGGCAAAAATTGCAAAACTGCTCACTATTTGGCAAGCCAAAATTGCAAACCGGCTCACTTTTTTGCAAGGAAAAATTGCAAAACGGCTCATTATTTGGCAAGCCAAAATTGCAAAATGGCTCACTATTTGGCAAGGAAAAATTGCAAAACGGCTCATTATTTGGCAAACAAAAATTGCAAAAAAAAGGCTCACTATTTGGCAAGCAAAAATTGCAAAACGGCTCACTATTTGGCAAACAAAAATTGCAAAACGGCTCACTATTTGGCAAGCAAAAATTGCAAAATGGCTCACTATTTGGCAAGCAAAAATTGCAAAACGGCTCACCATTTTGCAAACAAAAATTGCAAAAAAAAGGCTTACGATTTGGCAAGCTCAAATTGCAAAACTGCTCACTATTTGGCAAGGAAAAATTGCAAAACGGCTCACTATTTTTCAAGCAAAAATTGCAAAAACACTATTTGGTGAGCCTTTTTTTTTGCAATTTTTTGGCAAGAAAAAAAATACAAAATGGCTTATTATCTGGCAGGGAAAATTTGCCAGATAGCTCACAATTGTGCAAATAAAAATTTGCATATGGCTCACTATTTGGCAAGCAAAAATTTTTTTTTTTTTCTGCTTGCCAAATAGTGAGCCGTTTTGCAATTTTTGTTTTCCCAAATAGTGATCATCGGGAATAATTTTAAGCTTTCCATAAAGTGTTCCTTGAACAAAAATTGCTTACAAAATACGGATCCCTCTATAAAAGTGGCCTACCAAATAGTGATCACTCCAGAAAAGTTCTAGAAAAGTTGCTTGTCAAAAAGTTATCCCTCTAAAAAAGTTCTCGAAAAGTTGCTTGCAAAATAGTAATCTCTATAGAAAAGTTGCTTGCAAAATAGTGACCGCTCTAAAAAATTATTATAAAAATTGCTTGCAAAATAGTGTCCCTTCTAGAAAAGTTGCTTGCCAAAAAAAATTTACTTGCAAAAAAGTGATTCCTCTAGAAAAGTTTGAGACTGGTAGCTTGCCAAATAGTAATCCCTCTAGAAAAGTGGCTTGCCAAATTGTGATCCCTCTAGGAAAGTTATAGAAAAGTTGCTTGCAAAATAGTGATCCTCCAAAATACATTTTTTCTTAAAAAATATGATTTTTTGACCCTCACAAATTAAATTTCACAAATTAAAAATAAAACAATGTCTTTTTTAGAAAAAAAGTTCATGTTTCTTGTTTCTAGAAAAATTTCCTTTTTTTAAAGCTTTTTTTTGTTACATCTTAATATCACAGAATATAATTGTCGGATGTTGAAAATACTTTGAAGTTTCAGCATGTGTTTCATGCTAAGTGTGTTTTGAGTACTTTTTAGAAAACAATTAGTAAAATCCTTACTTTGCATGTACCCGGAATCCAGGGGATGAAATTTTTTCATTAAAAAAGAAGTGTGACATTGTTCAGCTGTTGAACAACTATCCAACGTTATATATATTTGGTTTGTATATTCTTCATGTTCCTTGGAAATTTATTTTGGGATCATTAGAATACTTTTCACTTTTCAGGTGTTGAAAGAATATTTTTTGTGTTTCTGACTCGATTGAGATTTTAATTGTTTATTGTTATTTATATACATAACAATATAATGTCTTGTTTTTGTAACTGCTGCTCCTGTGATGGACTGTAATGAGTTCACAGACACATTTTCATATAAATAACAGTATAAATTATTTTATTTACAGAAACTTGTTACAAAACAAATATACTATACAATCTTTTTTTCTTTAAATATTAATTCTAACCTATTTTTTGTTCATGAATTACATAGCAGCCAACACTTAAAAGTCCAGCTGAAGATGATTCTGATAATGTTTACAAAAAACTCTATACACACTTTACATAGTGATTAACGATGAATTATTTCTTTTCCCTCCTAAACGTGAGCTGTATTTTCTCACTTTCACATTCCAAGTCTTTGAAAAGTCTCCACAGAGGGAACAAACGTCAAAGATGTCAGTGGAGTTTGTCAGTAAACAAAAGCACTTGATTCAAACGTTTTTGTGGACAAACAGCCGCACACTGGAGAACGCGCTCTGGTTCCCGTTTCCAAATTTTTTTTCTAGAAAACTGATAAAAGAAAGCATTCACTCAGTATTTGAAACTGGGCAGCTGATGAGCTCTGACTTTTTTTTTTCTAACCACAATTAGGGTTTTTAGGCAGATTTCCATATAAAGCAAACTCCTCAAACACTTACTGACATTCAAGTAAGGTCAAACAACCCAAAGAATACTGTCCTTGAAACAGTCACGGTGGAAAAAAAATAAAAATTCAGGCACTTCTCATTAATTTGATGGTTTCTTTGAAAAAAAAATAAAGAAACTGGAATTGAAAATTTGATGTTTTGGCAATGGTGATGATGCAAAGCAGCTGGACTCTGTCCATGGGTATTTCCAATAATAATAATAATAATAATAAAAAAAAGCATTCTATCAATCCGCCTTCAAACTAAAACCATTTTCAGTCATAGAGTGAATTTGTCTAAAGAACCAGTTGGCCTTCCTACATGACATACCTCCAAAGATAAAAACCAAAGGGCTCTATGCAGTGATTGAACGAGGCCGTGTCTCAACCTATGGGTGGCAGCACTGTCAAGAATACTACAGGGATATGTAGTGTGGGCCTTCTGTAATCACCAAATTCTGTGCACTTTCAAAGACAAACTACTGACCGAGACGCAGGGAAGCGACTGTAACCACTGTGGCATTGAACTCCCTTCGCAAAAACGCTAATGCCGGACCGTGTGGACATCGAGCCACAGACCCAGGACCGAGACACTGTATATAAAAACAGACTTTCAGTTGAAAGTACCAGGGTGATGCCTCTAGTAGAGAAAGTTAATGCGTCACCTGTTTAGTCCCAGCTGTAAATCAGTGTCCAAACATTTTCTGTCCACTTATCTCGAGACCAAAACTCATTGTCTTATGTTCTTTCATTTAAACCCCCAGAAGACGACGTCCATTTTATACACAGCGCACGCTTAACATTTAACTCCTGTCCTGTTAATCTCAAAGCCAGAAGGGTTAAGACCTTAGGGAGTGAATTCGGGTCGAATCCTGTCGGACTGGTGCTGCAGCAGCTCCGTTCCTTCAAGGAATCTCAGTACTTGATTCATGAGATGCTTCAGCTTCCACAAACGGCCATATTGCAATTCGATCCTTTCTGTAGTCTTGGCAGTGAACCACTTCGATTAGTCAAGTCATCCTGAACTTTTAAAACCTTTTCCCCTCTATAAATAAATAATTTTACCGTCCCAAAAATTTAGTGTGTACCAAAAAAAAACAAAAAAAACGCCTGTGCAAAAATACATATTTGACTATGTACAATTTGTTGACAAAAATACATTTTCTCAGATAGGGATACTTCAATCATAAACTACAGGCGGAGAAGGTTAAATTATGACTCTGTAAAAACTCCTCTTCTACTTTCCCGCTAAAGACATCAGTCGAGTTGTGTAAAACACGCAACAAAACCCAAATATGTTCTGTTGAAGTCATCTCCATGAACCAGGTCAGACCACAAACTGTACGGAAGAAACCTCAGTCAGGCTCAAAGGCTAGAGGTCAGATCTACGGGGCTGAAGTGACGGAGCCACGTCTGAAGAAAAGTCGGAGGATTTTCTTAAATGTAGTTGCATGAGCTCTTCACCAAAGGCCCGAATACTTTTTAAATATTTTTTTTTCTTCTCAGCACTCACCAGAAGAGGCAGCAGTGATTCATTTTTAATTGTTGCATGCATTATTATTTCACGTGACGGGAGGTGAATAAAGATAAACTTGTAGGAACATCCTCCATGAGAGGAAGAAGCCAAATTTGGAGGACAAAAAAAAAAATTAACTCTCAAAACTGTAAAAAATAAATGGTATTTTACTGCTGTGGTCCATCAGTTCTGGTCCAACGGGACGGATTTACTGACCATTACTGATAATTCAGACTAGTACGGCATCTGTTTCAAATATTAATTTTTACACAAACTTTGGGGTCTTATTAAGTGTTGATTCATGTTACATGGTATTTGCGATAATATTTTGAGCACATTTACAGACACAACCTTGCAACTGTGTCTATGTAAAGACACAGCTTTCTTCAGAATGTACGGAGTTTTGAACAAATATGATACGATTGGTTGGACCACAGTTCTCAGTAATCTGTATATTAAGGTTCCAAAAGTAGTTGAGATGAATCTAAATTGAACCAGTTTTGGAATATTTAAAGATGGCCTCTAGAAGATGTTTGGTTGCATCCGTAGAAATGGGCTGAATTTGTCATTAGTTCATGCAACAATTAAAAAAAAAAATTATCATTTCAAGAGATGGGTTCATTAGGGACAATCGTGACCATGGTGAAAGAGCATGAACGTGCATTGGGGTCGTTCCAGTTGAGACGTACCAAACCTGATTCACCAGCAGAGGGACTACAACTCGCACACACTAGCCGTCATTGCTTAACGGGCGAAATCCAAGCACCTCCGTTTGGATTTACAAACTAAACAGAAAAGCAACAAAAAAAAAAAGAAGTTGGCAAAGCCGAGAGCAACTTTTGGCTGACTCTGTAGACATTGAAGCCGTGCCTGTGAAGGAAGCAGATATTTAGTGCAGTTCACAGTTGGGTAAGAGGTCGGAGGGAAGTTCATGCAACAATTAAAAAAAAAAAAAAAAAAAAAAAAAAAATTATCATTTCAAGAGATGGGTTCATTAGCGACAATCGTGAACACGGTGAAAGAGCGTGAACGTGCATTGGGGTCGTTCCAGTTGAGACGTACCGAACCTGATTCACCAGCAGAGGGACTACAACTCGCACACACTAGCCATCATTGCTTAACGGGCGAAATCCAACCACCTCCGTTTGGATTTACAAACTAAACAGAAAAGCAACAAAAAAAAAAAAAAGAAGTTGGCAAAGCCGAGAGCAACTTTTGGCTGACTCTGTAGACATTGAAGCCGTGCCTGTGAAGGAAGCAGATATTTAGTGCAGTTCACAGTTGGGTAAGAGGTCGGAGGGAGGTTTTGGGGGCGGGAGGGCAGGAGGACGAGGGTCTTCGGCCTGGATCGTTCTGCACGTTAGAAAGATTCACATAATCAGCGAGCGCCACCTCCACAGCAAACTATTTCTTTCCGACAAAGGAATAAATCCGACGGGCACATCAGGTGTCCTGTTCACATTTGACTTTTTGCGTCTTCTTCACTTCTACAAGCACTCTCCGTAGTTCAGTGTAAAAAGCTCATACGAAAATTATTCTCCTTTAAAGAAAAAAAAAAAAAAAAGAGAAACACTTGCATAATCAATATTCTGGGTGATTAAAGAATCCACCGCAGGATCCTCGTGGGTTCCTCTCAGAGAACAGCACATGAGAGCCCGCGTTTGTCTTCTACGTCATCTAGAGGCCAGTGGGACTGGTGTGAATTAACCTAACAGTTGGCTGCTCCTCTCCAAATCAGTCGCTTGGT
This sequence comes from Paraplagusia blochii, assembly GCA_016785265.1. Lineage (NCBI taxonomy): Eukaryota > Metazoa > Chordata > Actinopteri > Pleuronectiformes > Cynoglossidae > Paraplagusia > Paraplagusia blochii. Next base: position 10,925 of record JAFBJS010000753.1, read on the forward strand.
GTGGCGTTTAAGTTCCAGTAGTCCAGCAGAGTCCATCTTGAAGCAACAAAATAAAAAAAAACAAGTCTTTTCGACTCACATTTGCACATTCAGCCCTTATCCACACTAATACGTCTTCAATGCAAGGAAGAGAAAGTTAAATCAGTCGTTCTGCTCCAGATGTTGCCTGTTATTCACACCAAGCCCAGAATATTGCCAGGTTTCTTACGCAACACTTTTTGCTCCTGGAAACGTGAGACACACTTTTCAGTAATACCTCAAAGACGTCTCGGGGGGGCGAGACGGCATCTTGACGTTGTTGCTTAGGTCAGAAAGATGCGTAAACTCCTATGACTGAAGCGTAGTAGTGTGGACGTTAAATTCGCACGCATTCTCTGACAAACATGGAAGAGTTCAGCTTCACATTTCCCAAGGTGCACAGCATGGCAACAGTTTGTTGCAGCAGCCAGCAGGTCTGGGTCACACTCTCCATCTCAGGGAGACAGGACGTCAAAATAAAAGACCACATTTATGTCAGTGTAGTATTCTATGAGCCCAGTGTTGGACAGTTTCAACTAAAGGGGGACGTGTCACATGGTCAGGGATCCAGCACCTATTTTACTGGTCAAATTCAAACAAAATTTAAAATTTCCCATCGTTGTTTAAAGCAGTAGCTCGTACATCGAATACATCGGTAGTTAGTCCAGACCAGACGTGTCCAAACTGTCCCACAAAGGGCTGGTGTAGCTGCTAGTTTTTGTTCCAACCAACCAAGATCACATAGTTTGACCAATCAAACGATTAAAACTTCCAACTTAAAACTTGTGCTACTGCTTGGTTGGAACAACAACCTACAGCCACGGTGGCCCTTGGTAGGACAGTTTGGACAAGACTGGTCTCGATGGACTATTTGTAAATGATGTTTTATATTCGTCAAACTTAACGTGTTTTGATGAGATGCGATATTCTATATTCATATTAAAAAAAATATATGAGAAGATGACTACATGGTTTAAAGATTCTATAAAAAGAATTGAATACAAAACTGCAAAAATTAACATTCTATATTAGGATTTTTTTTTTAAGACAAAATGAAGCATAAGTTCATCAGAACCCCTGGATCTTTGGGATTCCACTTTTAAAGACTTCATTCTAGTACCAGAATGTGGAAGGTAATAACCTAATAGTCCAGCAGAGGGCTCTCTTGGTACAACTGCATTTTATGCTCTAAATCCAGACATAGAGACAAATAGTTGGACAAATAATTCCTCTGAAACCTAAACACTTATTAAAAAAAAACGCTTTAAAAAATAATACGTGTTGCAATATCCCTGACCAGGACCAGAAAAAAAACAGACGCTCCACCTGGTCCGCACCATGTGCACTGATTTTAACAGGTGTTGATTCTTATATTCTGCTCATTGATGAAGAGTGTGACCCGGGCCACGACATGAAACACCCTTCATAGTCTCATGGCTGCGGTTTGTCCTATGTCCAAACTTAACTCAACAGGAAGACCTCTCAGAGTCAAGGACAACACTGGTGTGTTTGCAGGGTAAGTGGGTTTGGGGGCAGGGGGGGCCCCTTGGCTCACTCATTAGACCCCCGGTGCCACGCGTTACCATGTTAAACACAAACAGTGCCATCACACACACAGACACACACACACACAGACACACACACACACAGGCATACAGACACAAACACACATGGCTTTGGGAGAATTCATAAGGACCACATCGACTTCACTGGGCAGTCCAGGTCATCTCCACCCTGAGGATTGTGGGAAGCTGAGAGTAATGTGGGTTTGGATTTTTAAAAGGCCTCTTGCAGCCCAGTGCTGCGTGCAAACGCACAGCTCTGGATGAATCCCACGTCTGCGTGCCAGTTCTATACCTTGAAGCCACAGACGCTGTCAGGGACGGGCCTTTGGCTGCAGGAAAAAAAAGAAAAAAAGAAAAATAAATGGTTAAAAAATCGTTAAAAAAAGAATTAATCGTAGAAAATGTCCAGTATTGCTCACCTGATGTAAATGGGAATTGTTGGGCAGCCCTGGCGTCCCTGAAATGCTCCGCCCATGTTTCCCGTGAATGTTGTTAATTGCAGGTGACTTGGCCATTTTGGGTCGACCCGGTCCGCCTGCTCCACCTCCTAATGTTCCTCCTCCTGCACCTCCTCCTCCGCCACCTAGTCCACTGTTTATGCTGCTGGAGACAGGAGAGCTTTTGCGCTTTTTACCTTCCAGGCGACCGTCTGAGGAGTGGTGGCTGAAGCTGGTGTGGTGGTCGGACGAGGACGGGTGGTGATGAACAAAGGGCCCCAGAGAAAGGGTGGAGTCAGTGCTGTTCATCACCACACTCATGCGCTTAATTGACTCGGCCGGGCTGCCCGAGGCGGGACCCCGCGCGGGCGCCCCCGAGGAGCCACCCGCGGACCCTCCGGAGGTTTCGGCCTTGAGGCTGAGTGAGTTGGACCGCACGCTGGGGCCGCAGTTGATCCCCATGCTATGAACCCCGCTGTGGGAGGAGGATAATGAGGATGAGGATGAAGAACCTAATGAACCATGGTGGTAGGTGCTCCCTGAGCTGCTGACATTTGCACAGTTCTTTTTAAAAGAGGAGGGGGAGGAGGAAGGGTAGTTGGTATTAAAAGATGACGAGGAATCTGAGGAGCCGTGGGACGACGAGAGGAGAGAACTGTTCTTCCTCTTCTTCCCCGAGCTGAAGCCAGTGCTGCTACTGTTAATGTTCGCTCCGCCGCTCCCTCCTCCCGGGACGACGGGAACCACAGGTGTGGAGGAGCCAGAGGAGAGATCCTTGGGCTTATATGATGCTGATGACTTGGTAGTGCTGCTGCTGCTGGAGGGGCGGGACTTAGGCACCCGGCCTGAGGCAAGGGAAGAAGCAGAAGACGAGGAAGATGGGGACAAATGGGCTGAAGGCATCTGCGGCAACGAAGACACTTGTCGGCTCTGCGTGGTGCCGTAGGCCAGGTTCTCAGCCCCTCCCTGCGGGGAGCTCCGGGCATTTAAGGTGGTCCCATAGGAGAGCACTGATTTGCCCTCGTAGGATTGGCTATAAGGAGTCTGGGGCAAAGTGGCAGGGGGGCCCAGGAAGCCTGAGGAGGGAGTGCTACTGTGGGAATTTGTGCTTGTCCTATGGGTCGGTGCAACGGAGGAGTTTTCCAAGGCCAATGGAATTTTCCTGTAAAAAATGAGAATGATTGAGAAATACAGTTTTTACAAAGGAACCACTTCCTTTAAATAGTTTTAAATGTCACAAACAAACTTTATAGCAACTGCTGAAACTATTTAACATCACCTTTGTTTCAATTTTGACACAAACACATAACATCATAACAAAGGAGCAGAATTATTATTACAACTACCTAACTAACTATTATTTTCCCAATTAAATCTAATTATCAATAGGGAGGTCAACAGTTCATCATTTTTGTGAGTTTGTGAGTCAGTTTTTGGGAGAAATGTTTCATTTCAGAAAATAGACCCAGTGACAGCAGGTCAGAAGGAGAGGACGCTGCTACTATTAGACAAAACCAATGTGTGACACGATAATTGGACAAAATAGAGAAAACACTGGTATTATTTTAAAATATGTTTACATTGTTTGACAATATACACCCTTTAGAACAAAATATTTCATAACATAAAGCGATTTTTGCAACGGACATAGCTGTCCAGCATTATCCAGAGTCTTAAACTCAAATAAGTTGAGGACCATCCCATTTTTTTTAACTTGGGAGAAAAATTTGGATCTCATGACCAACCTGCTGTGTAAATACACCAACTAGTAACTGGTTTATCTACCTCTTCATTACCAATGTAGAGTAGGAGCCTGAGGTGGACAAACTTACTTCCACATCTGCGAGTTGACGTGCTTGTCCATCATTGTGGTGAAAGCAAATCGTACTTTGTCCCATCGCCGATCAAACGAATAAAAGCCCCTGCCGAACAGTCGACTTCCAAAGGTACAGTACTGGGAGCAGATCGAGATTAAACATTAAAACTTCCCACTCCAAATACTGTTGAATCAATTCACCCGTTACAGAGCAGTGAAGACAGGAATCACTTACAGCTGCCGGTCGAGGATGATAACCTGAATAGTGACAGTCCAGTTTGTCTGCCTTATCCTCCCGCTCCTCATTTTCGCCCTCATCGCTGGACGGACGGAAAAATCCGTCCGGCGTAGTTTGGTGTGTGTGTGGTGACTCGTGGACTACTGTGGGGTCTGTGGGTGTTACAACTCCGTAACTGCTGTTTAGTCTTACGACAAAAAAGGACAGGAGACGGGGCAAAGATGAGGTAGAATCCCTTTCCTTGTTAGGAAATCTATCATGAGAAAAAAAAGAGGAAAATCAAGCAAAGGACTAACCGTGGAAGACCAGGGCCGTGGAATCGGGGCTTGAGTGGCGAAGGCTTAGTGGCGTCTGGGGTGGGGCCGTTGCCATGTGCCACCTGATGGGCATCATGGGCAGAGGAGAGGTGGGTGGGAGGGTGTGGTTCCCTGAGAGGCGGGGTGTGTTGGGAATGGGTCTGTTGGAGCTCTTTCTCTCGTTCACGCTCCCTTGCTCTGTTCTTGTGCTCCGCCAACAATGTGTCAAAGCGCTTCTGCCGCCCTGGCACCGCCCTCCGCTGGCTTAAGGAATGTGTCTGTTGTAACATATGAGGAAATGGTTTCAATGGTCAGTATGAAGATGGTCAAAAGAAAAAAAAAAAAAGACACCACGATGCAAAAAGTTACATAGCAATCCATGATGAAAATGTGTTTCATTTTTTTAGTTGATTTTGTTCAAAGAATTTGTTGTTGTTAATGTGTTGGCAGTAATCTGTTTCAGGTTGGCTAAAAAAAACAAGAAAAATAACAAATGTAACTGCAAATAAAAATAAGTCTTTTTGCATTTTTGTCTTGAACAAACTGTTTTAGTATAAAACTGTGATTTAATCCAACGTTCCCAAAACGTTTTGCGCCACAGACAAGTTGTCTCGTACTATTTTCACGGACCGGTCGTTAAAATTGCGGCAGATAAATAACCCTTAATAAAATAAAATTTTAGGTGTTCTGAAATATTTTCCTACCTATAAAATCCTCCTACCCCAATTAACTGTGCATGCAAACACTAAGGGTTTCTCAACTGCACACAGACCAGACCAGTATACAAAGTTAGAATCTTGTATCAATGACTCTGGGTCTTCAAGTGAAAAACACAGAAATATTGACATTAAATGTCTCCAAAGACTCTTTAATTAATAAAAGCAACGTCATTCACAATCATTCTATTCTAATTTTCCAAACTAAAGACCTTAATTTAGACTAGAAGCTGTCAAGTTTGACAGTAAATCAGTCTAATAACATCAATTTTAACATCTAAACCTATGACAAGAAACACCTGTCGTGTCTTTTCACTCACTAACTCACCAACAGGTACTTTATAAATGATGAGGAACTGAACCGAAATGTACCTTCATATTCAATGGAGCAAATACAATCAGCCCTTCCTACCTTGCACGTTAAAGATCTTGTGCACGGTTTTCGAGTTGTCAAATCGATGACACCACAGTGGATATCTGCATTAAATTCACGCTCTAAGGACAAAGCACATCACATCATATTTTTAATTATTTAAAATCAAACAATAAAGTCAAGGAAAATCATGTTTTTTTTTCCATTATTTGTTACCTGGCTTCTTGTTCAGATGGCGTCTGCTACTGGCACTGCAGCTTTCCTGCTTCTTGTCCAAGAGGTGTCCCTTGCCATTGGGAATCTGACCCGAGGCCAGTTGAGGCTTTGGTATGGAGGGACAGTTAAGGCCTGGCTTAAGGGCTGATGATGATGATGATGATGAGGAGGACGAGGAGGAGGTGGTGGTTGTGGTGATGGTGGTGGTGTTGGAGCTCACAGTGGTGCTAGAGGACGATGTGGAGAAGGATGAGGCAGTGGTGGTGGTGGTTGTGGTGGTGGTGGTTGGGGCGGTGGGGGCTGGTGGGCCCTGCACCAGCTTAGCTGACGAGTCCACCCTCAGGTGCATCTTCTCCACCTTGACAGCCGGGGTGAGGCTGGAAGAGAAGGTTACAGAGATGAAGAGGGCAGCGAGGAGGAAGCAGAGAGTTAGAAACACTGAGCCGGTGAGAAACGCATGAAAAGAGACAGATGTACATGTATGGATGGAGCTGGAAGGACAGAACATGATGCTTAAATGATCTGTCATTTCATCCCAGAACAAAGGAACACATCAGAATATAAAGGTAACTACACAACTAATATTAGAAGGGAAAAATACCTCTGGGGTAACCAGATATTTGTGCAGTCAAAATGGGGTCACAAGCCAAAAATAGTTGGGAACCACTTGTTTACGGACAAGTATAGCCTACTGTATACAAAAAGCAGAACTGTAACAAACATTTGTGCAAAATGTAAGTATTGTCCTTACATTTTGACCCACTCCTGTCTTACTGCTATCCCTCCTTCAATGATTGAGAATGGGAAACGTTATTGTGTCTGGAGCAGACACATTTGCTGCACTGCATCAGTGTCCTGGATGTTTCCTTTTTCAGTTGTCACATGTCGTTGCAAATAGAACGCCATTTACTTGCACCTACATTCTTGTGTCAAAATGACACTGCGCCCATTAATTGCATGTCAACAGAATGGCAACAATGACGTGCTGTTTTCTTTGTGTCAGCACAGAATCTTAGCTGCGAGTCATATCCACCTGTCTGAGCTTCTTCCACCTAAAAATGTCTAAACATTTTGTAAGTATAAGTATGTATAAGGACTGGACGTTTTTTTGTCTGTGAATGAAAGAGTGAAACAGAGAAGAGAGAGATAGGGTCCTGCTTTCATGTCCGGGAGCAACAAAGATTATTGCAGTAATTATTACAGAGGGTTTTCTTTACAACAAGATACTTAAGGGCAACTAGTTCATTCAAGTCAACTTCCGGTGAGACGTGGCACTCGGTGAGACGTTCATCGTTATGTAAGAGACATTAATTCCAGGCAGTATGAAAATAAACCTGCATTTAAAGCTGGAATAAACGAAATGTACTCATGTTTGCCGCTGTTGTCAGAATCAACAAATGCAAATTGACCACCCAGCCCTGGTGAGCTAAGACAAGTAAGAGATCAGTGTCACCTGTGATTCTTAAAGCCTTGAATAGAAAATGAATGTAGCTGCTGACCAATATATTTTCCATATCAAATCCAAGCTTTTTTTAAAAAATAATTTTCTGCTCCTTCTCTTTTCAGCCAGATGCTCAAGCAATTTCCCTGTTTGATGATTGTATTTGATATCAAAGAATGTAATATTTATTAAGTATTTTAATGTTATTTGTTTCTATGAGAAGGAGCATGCAATGTTGTATTGGGAAATCATACACTTTGGTTCTATGTCACATATGTCAATATTATTTTAAAAAATTATAATTATTATTAGTATTGAATTACATTTTATACAATATTTTATATCATATAAAAATAAAATTAAAAGTTAAGAATTCTATTTAAATACCAAATAGAAAATACAGTGTGGTTGCTGCAAAATAAATTATATTCACAAAGTGAAAGTTACTCACTGTGTCTTGTCTGGCTGCTGCACTCTAAGCGGAGGAAAGGCCGGTCTTCGTTGAATGCCTGGCAGTTTCTCTTTGGCTGGTTTGGGGAGTTTGGGATTGGAGGATGAGGACGAGGTTGAAGAAGACAAGTTGGACCCTGCAGCTGAAGCTCTGCCGAGGACGCCTCCGGTTGATGACCCAGCTGCAGACCCCGAACCTAAGCCAGGCCCGTGCCCGCTGGTGCTGCTCCGGTTCCTGCCCAAAACAGGGAAGGGAGGGGTGGGGGTCTGCTTGCTGACAGAGCTGTGTCTTCTCTCTGCAACAAAAGAGAAATCCATGCTGGTATTAACAAGTGGTAGTTGACGAGTGAACAGAGACACACATGACTAAGTTTAGATGGAGAAACACATTCGTGACTGTGGGTATATGTGGACGCAATAAGGCCAAGGGAAGAAGATAACACGTGGGAAATACTGACAGAGGAGAAAAGTTACTCTTGACAACTAATAGACAGTATTTGAAATTAATGCTGATTGTGAAATATAAACAGTGGGTGGGAGGTCAAGAGTTTCAGTTCCTCCTCAGGTGCCTCAGAACAGTTGCTGTGTAAACTAATAAAAGACATATTGACAAAGGAAAAGGTTAGGATGATACTCACTCCTGAGCAGAATGACAAAAATAGCCAGATGAATAACTGCATTCCACCAACTGCTGGCTTTGAGCACTAAAAATATTCCCTTACACACAAAAAGCCCTGATTGCCAGTGTTGTAGGCACATTCTCAATAACCAGAAAAGCCAAGGGGTTCTCATCAAGGCCGAGCATTGTTTATATTGGACATTCAAATACGACTGGAGCTGTGCAAACTGTGCAGTTGAAATAAAGAACACAATGTGCAAAATAAAACTACATTTGAAAAGATAAAAAAAGTGAGTAAAAATCCACACTAGAACAGAAAACCTCTTGTCTTGATTAACTCTATGTGAGTGGTTGTCAACTGGTCTCACTCTGGGACCCACATATTCCTGTGGTCATTAAGTCGCGACCCACTCTCATAGAATTAACAAAACAACAAAAAAAAACAAAACAAAATTACTTCATTTAACATACACATTTAATTCAGCAGAATGTACCTTTCAAAATAAGAGATCTTCTCAAGTTAACAGCGGATTCACACAATTTAGCTGATTCGTGACTAGCTGTTCCCAATCAGATTGGGTCCGTGACCCACTTTTGAGTTGGGACCCAACAGTTGAGAACTGCAGCTCTATGTTATGAATAGCATAAACAGGTCATTTAGCCTTGAGTTTGTATATTATGTATTTTAATGGGCTTTATACACTAGCAATGGTTAAATTACATTTTTTCTCAAAATAATTCATCCAGTTAATACAAGAAAACATCATAATCTTTAGCTTTCAAAATATTTCATGGCTACTTCTTCTTCTAGTCTCAGCTTGTCTCTGTATCCTTTAACTCCAACTACCCCCATGTCCTACCTGGTAGCTCCATCTCTAGAATCATTCTTCTACCAATATAACCACTGTCCCTCCTCTGAACATGTCCAAACCATCTCAATCTGTCTTCTTTCATGACTTCTTTGCATTGATTTAAATGTAGATAGCGAAGTGAAAGACTGTGATATCAATGACAGACAGAATACCATAACCCTACAAATGTGTGTATTTCACAATAAAATGATATTGTCAATAAAAACATATATTTAGTGCATCTAAAATAACAATTGAATATAACACCATTACATATAACAGTATCCTGCACAGTTGACGATTAAAAAAAATAAATCAAGCCTGTTCTGTGTTTTACCACAAAGATGAGACAAGACATTGTGCTGCATAACCACAACACTTGGGTTCTTTTTGCGCAGGTATGAGTACAACAGTGAATCAAAAACACTGCGGTGAAAAGCCAGGTTTTAATGTATTGAAGACCTTTCATTTCAGACCTTCTGTCTCTCAGACAGTTCTGTGTCATATTTATCTGGACGCTGTCTTGCTTCTCTGCTAAAAAGAAAACAGTATTTTGCTAAATGCTGCCACTATATGCCTGACGAGAAGATAAGAGGAATAATAGCTTGGTTGGAGTTATATTCAAGTTCCCCACTGTAACTTCTCGGTATTGTCTGTCCTTGTACAGAAACACAGTTTGAATTTGTTTCCTAACAAACAAAACATTCTGTCTTGTTTTGCTGAAGTAGAACAGGGGCAATTTGTTCTTCTATTTCTCATCTTTGTCTGCAGTGAAAATGTCTGACAGAGTTTTACATTTGACATATTAACTTTCACCCAGTGGTTACAAGAGGTTTCATAATCGAATGTTGAAAGCCCTGGTATGCAAAGCATGAAGTGGCTATATATTTACAAGCCCTTACACAGTATACTGCAGTGGTCGCCAAACACTGGGCCGAGCCCGGTACCGGTCCGTGGGTGAATTGGTGCCGGGCTGCAGAGAAATAATGTTTCCTTTTGGCCCCATCTGGCTATTACTTCCACTTGATCCATACCCATATCAACAAAAGAACTGACCAATAGAATGGCTAGGATTCCATCATCAATAATGGAACTATATTTTTCTATATTAGGAAATATTTTCTCAGTGAAGACAACAACAATAAACTCAAAATGACACATTGATACAAGATTCTAACTTTTTATACCGGTCTGGTAGGAGAAAATTATAGGCTGTGTGCACTTCAGAAATCCTTGTACCCGTGCACAGTTAACTCGGGTAGGAAGATTTTATAGGTAGGAAAATATTTCAGAACACCGGAAATTTAATTTTTATTAATGGGTATTTATCTGCCACAACTTAACGATCGGTCAGTAAAAATAGTACTTTTTTCTTACCGAATGCAGACAATAAAGAGACATTTGCATCATATTTGTGCATTCATGTGCAATGGTCACTATTCTGTGTTACCGCCTCAATGTTTATGCAATAATGTGTAAATTTACAAATAATTTTCAGACTCAAATTAATATCTAAAATAGATTAAAACGTAACTACACTTAAGTGTGGAATTTCGAGAGCACAGCAGCTCCACAACAGATTTACAGGGCCTCTGGTGGTCACGCAGGGGTCAGAGAGACCATCAGACAGTCATGCAGCCGTGACCATAAGTGGGGCGAGAATAAGTGTGTCCACAAAGACCAACGTGTCAGCCTGACCCTCTTGTTGTCAACATGCTTGTACATGAGCTAAGTGATACTGGTAGTTTCTGTATCTGTAACTGGGTCTGAAAGTCAGGGCATAAAGACTTTGAGCTTTTGATAAGTGTAGTATACTAGGTGTACAAAATGGAAAGTACTCAAATGTGGGCAACACAGTAACACGTGCACAGATTAGCAGATCACCATTGTTTAAGGTTTATTCCGCTCTTGTTTCACAACCATAAGCAACACACGGCGTTCTTCACATTCGCTTGTAGCCCAACTTCAGAGTTATTTCCACTATCATCCGGCCCTTTCCAGGCATTAGTAAACAACTAAGTCTTCTGAATTACGCCCCAAGTAATGCTGGCGGGACCAGGTACGGAATAAAGAGAAAACACAAGCAGTCAAGTCGGAGGAATGAAATTAAAGTGGCTGAGAAAAAAATGTGGGTGGCAGAGAACAACCATGAGGAAATTCCTGGTATGATCCTCTGTAAATGTCTTTATTATGGCACTAAGGGGAATCCCCTGTTCTGAGATTAAAAAAAAAAAAAAATCAACATGTGAGATAAACTCCTTTACTGCCATGTCCAAAAGCAGTTTGTACTTCAAAAAGTACCCTGAAGTTTATTGCAAAACCAAAGAAACAGTGTAAAAAAACTAAATTAAAACATTAATAATCAAAACTTTGTCTGAGCCAATTCATAAATCTTTTTCTTTATGGGTTCTACGAGTGTCTATTCATTAAGAATTCAATTCTGGCTTCATACATTCGACTCAACTGAGCAACAACGCATCAGGAGAACGTTTCAAACGTACAGTATATATTTATAACAGCAAATGATGGGTTTATGATCATTGGTGATAGAGATGAATGCTGTTGATTCTCTATCAGACTGACAACAGTAGGAAGACGCTATGACCATGTAGTAATTCAAACTTATAGACAGGATCGTCCATTGTATCTCTGAGCCGCCAGTAAAATGTAAATTACAATTGGCTAGTGTTCTCTTGGAAAAAGTACTAATGTTTATTTGCTATCCTGAATGTATATAAAACTATACTTTTATCCTGAGTATACTTGTAATATAAGTTTTTGTTTGAAAGATTACATATTACAGCAGGATTTCAAGCAGATGGTGGGTAAAGTATAGAGTTTTATCAACTCAAAACTTTAAAATATGAAGATTTTCATTTATGAAAAATAATTTATAACGTGCTCTTGATAAAAGAAATCATCCCAATTACCGTTTCGCGGTACCTGTCAAAATAGCAGGATATTATTTTTTATTCAAATTCAAACCAGCAGAAAATCCTGTTAGCAGCAGAGGTAAAAACTCTCTCGTTGTGGTGGTGATTTGGAGATTTTTAGAGTTTTGCATTTTGGGCTTAAATACATGAGCTCATCAGAAAGGCAACTGGTGATGGGCAGGAGAGTTCACGTCTTCAAATATGAAGTATACACGCATCGAAATCCCCATCACAGATAGAGACGAGCACAAGAAGACAAACTCTTCCGAAAAAGGTGGACATGTGATCTCAGCCCTGACTTTGAAAACAGTACATTACCGGGGAAAGACTAAAAGAACTACATCAAATATTAACAGGGGAATTGTAAACACATACAAGTCAGAGAGTGCGTCAAATAAATAAATAAATCAAAGTCTGTTGTTGACCACACTCAGATTACATGTGAAACGGAGAACAAAGATACACAACTGTAATTCATGTGTTACACATGTCCTACAAACAGGTGATGCACAATATTTTCAAAATTAATTCGATGGCCTTACCCACGTGCAGGACAACCAAATCTCAAATATTGTCTGAAAGCTGGAAAACTAACATTTTCCCTTGAGTGAGGCATGTTTTGTGCTGTTGTTGCTTTTTATCACAGGTCTAAATAACACAATAAGTTTTTAATCATGTCAATTACTACTGTAATTGGCTGCAGGATTTATAATCAGAATAAAACATGCATTTGTGTCTTCCTGTGTGTGACACTTACCATAGTGTGCTTGAAAGGCTTGGGGCTTGACAACTTCATTACAATGGCTGCACATCACCAGGTAGAAGTCGTCCTGTGCTGGACACTGACCAAATATGGGCATGTCTGCATGAACAATGGAGAAAAAAAATCATTAAGTTCAATCTATTATTTATTAGTAAAGAAAAGATAAATATATGAAAAAATGTAATAGGAAAGATAAAGCAGTTTTCATCCTGGAACTACATTATGTGTGATGTTGGGTGATTTGCTAAAAGGACAGTGGGGAGACTTCCTGTGCTTAACAGTTTGAAGGTTCTGGCACCATTTAATTAACAGTAAGCTGAACTGGAGATTGGAGCGAGAGCACATTGAGTGTTAAGGTTAAGTGAGGTTGACAGCCTCCGAACAAGTGCAGGGACGAGAATACTTCAGACAAAATATGTTGAAGAAGTAACATCCAGGAAAAAGACCTCGGTAGAAGTTGTGATGGTGGACGGTCAAGCAGTAGAGAAGACAGGGGGGAAAAATGCAAATTTTTTCATTTCATTTGAAAGTGTATTCTACATGGTAAAGCAACTTTTTGTTAATCTATGTGCCAGTAACCTCGGCAGGAATTCGAGCTTTAGCTCATTGGACCAACAGCTTTTCAACATTTTGTTTTACATCGTTGGTTGAACAAATTGTAAATACGGTTAAGTCATTAAGAGTCTGTCAATGTTTGTACGACTGCCTTGTTTTTACCAAACAATTATATGAATTATAAGCCCAAAACTAAACTAAATAAGAGTCTTTACATTCTATTAAACTGTATTAAAGACATAATAATATAGATTCAGAAACGTTTCAGTTTTTATTATTATTATTATTATTAAAACCATTTTTCCACCATAGAGATGTGAGCTCAGCCTATGATATTGTAGGAAGATCACGTCGTCATTCTGGAACTGTACTCAAATCACTCCATGGTTAATGCTGCCTCATAACAAAATGTGATCAAAATTCACTCTTGAACACAGAAGCACAAACCGGCTAATTTAGAAGTCTAATGAAGACATGGTCTGGAGAGCTCCAATGGGCTGATGAGAGGGATCAAGAGGAGAGAAGTGGAGCCCCCTCTCAAAGACAGACTGGGGCCATCAAGGGTCCTTGAAGGTGGCTCTGTCTCGTCTTGAAGAGCATGAAAGCCAGTAAGTGTCTTCTTTGGGTTATCAGTAAACACCCTGTGTCAATGAATGAGCCGGTAGCCAATTTAATGTGAGTCAATTGTCCAATGCTGGAGACATTAGTGTCTCCTTCAATAGCAAGATGTAAGAAGACTTGTTTTTGTAGCTCCCTGAAATCAGATCAGCCAAAAGACTTCATTCAATGGAGAACGTCACATTATTTAAACTCAACCTGAGCAATGAAGCGCTAGGAAAAAAATGTATTATGTATGTTTTGAAGCATGTTATGACTGGTATTGGTATTGTTAAGTGAAAAACCTTAAAATCATCAGGCCATTTTTACGTATGCCCTGCCAGGGTCATTTTGTGAGGCCAACAGGATCATTAGAAGTGTTTGCCTTGTAACAAAGTTATGAAGTGCTGCTAAAAATTTTTAACCTAAGAAATTGTGTTTTTTATTTAGACCGTTTGACCGCTTGACGATGTTACTGCAGTGATGACAACGGATGGTTGTCAGTCAGACATCAACGTGTGGTTAAAATGTATGTGTAATGTTTGGTCGACAATATGTATCACGATGAACAGCATTGATAAAATAGTAAAATCAAGTTCCTAGAACTTGATGAGCGATTAGAATGAGTAGAGGAGAAAGAAAGGAAGAAAGAAAAGAGGAGGGAAAGTGGTTGTATTGGTAGAAGAATGATCCTAGAGATGGAGCTACCAGGTAGGAGACAGAGAGGAGATTGATGGATGCAGTGAGGGAGGACATGGAGGTAGTTGGAGTTGAGGAGATAGAGGACAGGGTGAGATGGAAATTGTCAGTGCCAACCCCTGAAAAAAGGGACAAGCCAAGAAGACATTTTTTGACACCTCAGCTCCATTGTATCTCCACTTCCTACACATCTTAACAAGGACACAAAGAAAGGCGACTTCCACAAAGCACAAAAACGTTTCCCTATTTGATCAGAAAAAACAGCTCATTTTTACACTGCTGCCTTGCCACAGCCATCCAAAAAAAAAAAAGAAAAAATTGCTGAACTATAAAAGCAGTCTGGCTAGATTGCTTTGCCAGTCTGCATGCACTGAACTGGACTAAAATGGCCAGCGCCAGCTTTTTCATTTCCACTTTATTCACCAGAATAAATAAGTTTAAAAAATAAAAAGCAGGGAAGTTAACATTACAGACAAAGAAAAAGAGAGAATTACGGCCAAGACCCAGGTTAGCTGAGGAGAAAACAGCTGAAAGATTGCAGCATTGTTCAAGAGAGAGTAGGCATTGGACCAGCACTCGAGGGTAAGAAAGAGAGAGAGCATGAGAGCGAGAGAACCAGGGTTCTGTTAATTTTAGTGTCCTCATCCATGGCAGTGACAAATGATCCAGATAGAACAGCAGCATCTCTGGATGCCTCTGAGCAGAGCACACAAACGCTGGCTGAATCTGAACTATGACACAATGACACTATATTTTCTACTTCTACAACTGTGAGGATGCAACTGTTAGATGCCAGCAGATTCACATCCATTTCATTACATGTTACTCATCCATCCATCTTAAATTCACAAGTCGTTTCATTTTCTCCCCAAGAACGCGCTTAAGTGTGTGTTAATCATCCGAGTTAGAATGACAGTTGCTCCACAGGAGGACACTGTTGGTGAGTCATGGTGTAGAGGCAAAGTCATAATACTACCCACCAGACACTCACCAAGGGAACGACATGCTATGATCAGAATATTTTGTCCAAGGCAGCAGGTGTTTCAGACCAGTGATATGACATAGGCTGACGGTTGATGTGTTTCTTAACACCTGGGCGGCAGAGGTGGCCTAGTGGTTAAGGAACGTTAATGACTTGGGTCTGCAAGGTCCCCGGTTCGAATCCCACTATCGCCAAGTTACTGCTGAGGTGCACTGAGCATTTAACCCATCATCAAGCACCTTGATGACGGGTTGCAGAGGCCAAATTTCGTTGTGTGCTGTGGTGTGAATCACAATGTCACAATGACAAAAAAGGAATTTAACTTTAATCTTAAAACTTCAAGATTAGCCTTCAGGATAACCTTCATCTGGAGTCAGAGGTCAGATCCAGACAATTCTCCTTTAAATATTGTGTAGTTGTAAATGGGTTAATATTCTAACTAAATAAAACACTGTATTTTCTAAACAAAGCCCTGAGATCTCATTTCATTTATGGATTGAACGTAGAATTAGACTTAGCTGCCGTGAAGAAAGCAAAGCTGGAATGAAAGTTAAGGTGTGGTGAAAAGTTAGCATCATAACCTGGTCATTTTTACTTGCTTTGTACCACAGTTCTCCAATGTCTGACAACATTGATGAACATACGTTGGGGTAGTTCTGCACTTTAAGGTCATTAGAACAGAGCAGCCCAATGAGGTGCACTGTATTTCCTATAACTTCTGCATCTATAAATTTAGCCTTGCACCTAAAACAGTTATTACATGTTATTATTTGACCAAACTGCAGAAAGCTTTTTAGTAAAGTAGATAAGTAAATAAATAAATATATAGTTGAAATAAGTCTACAGCTGCCTCTTAGCCACTAGGGACTATTAAATAAAACTATTGGAAACAGGTCTTCAAATGTTTGCTTTTATGAGTCAAAACTAGTAATGGGCAAAATAATAGTTATTTGTGTTAGATAAATCGTTACTGCAATAAAAACTAACAACTGAATAAAGATTTCAATTCAAAATTAATGCATTTTTCCTTATTTAAAAGGAATGTAACACAAATTTACCAAAAACAAAAGGATGTGCATTGAGGCAAATTAATTATATATTTTAAGGGTTGACATAAGTCAGGTGTGCCCAAAAGAACCTTGTGGTGTTAGATCATCCGCAGACCAATATCTCTTTGTTAAGTATTTGTGAATACTTATTCTATGTGCTACTATATAGCTTTTCCCACTGCAGTTTTTTACTATTTTTCGTCTTTTCTGAGGTAATTTATTAGTTTGGTGCTGCAAATATTTCAGATACCAAGCCACTGTCCACACACCGTTATACAGTAAGGACAAGAAATGTTCTCCCAAAAGTTTTTTTAATGCCTCTTTAGAATGGCAGAAACCAAAGTCTTTACTTCAAAGCTGTTCTGGATTTTTCTACTGGAGTTCTTTATTTTAGATCATTTTCATTTAGAATTACATCTACTTTAATCTTTAAGTGTTTACATATAATTTACTCTGTCAAGATGCTGCATAGTTTAACAGTATGCAAATGTAAAGTCAATTCCTCTTCAGATTCTGACATGTGTGACTGAAAACACAAGAAAAGCAAAAACACCTCTGGCGTTAAAGAAAAAAAAAATCCTCACCTTCTCTGCACAGTCGCATGGCTTCTCGATTTTTCCCCAAGTCTTTGAAACTTTCCTCCGATTCAGCACCTGAAAATAAGGCGAACCAGCAGAAACCCACACGGGCAGGCAGACATTAATAGTTGCACTTGCTCGCTTGCACGTTCAGTTGCTTCTTCGTATTCCTCTAAAAACTGCATGCAATCGGCCAAAAGAAAACAGGTCGGGACTGGCAACTGTCGCGCTTTTCCTGGCTTGCCATTTCCTCGCCGGGGGTAAAGAGGGAGAAAAGAGGAGAACGACCGGGACTTACCGTCGTTGCAGTGGAGTTTCGCGGCGTCGATCCAGTTGCTCCACGGCTGCCCCAGCATTATTTCTGGACTCGGCAGTGATCTGCGCTCCGCCACAGTCGCCATTGCTGTGGAGGCTTCTCCCCGCTGGATCTGCTGCTGCTGCTGCTTCAGCTGCTGCCTGGCCGCTCGGCGCTGCTCCCCCCTGACGTCATCCTCGGCCCTTTCCGACATTCTTTCCGCTACAATGTAACAACACGAGAGTAAAAGCCGAGGTTGGTGGCGCTTGAGATAGACACGAGATTTAAAAAACAACACTAACTGACATAACTGAAAATATTTCTCCCCCTTTTGCTGCGTGCGTACGCGTGGACATTTTACAAGCAACAAGTAAAGACAGTGATTGTATCTCAACATTAAAATGTTTCTAAATAATGCACCGTTTTATATAAATATAAAGTAGAATGACTGTAGAAACTCACAAGAAATCCTGCTGCTGTAAATGACATATGTTATAAAATAATACTACCAACATAGTAAGAACCAAAGGAAGCGGTCCTTTCTGCAGATTAGTACTTTACCAGGTTAATATTTACCCATATAAATAAAAAAAGTTGATTAAGTAATACTATGTAATATAGCAGCGCTCCCCAACCTTTTTGCGCCAAAGACTGGTTAATGTCTCGTACTATAAATACTCCTTAATAAAATAGGATGTCCAGTGTTCTGAAATGTTTTCCTACCTAGAAAATCTTCCTACCTGAATTAACTGTGCATGGGCACAACAAGGATTTCTCAAGTGCACACAGCCTATAACTTTCTGCTACCAGACTGGTATAAAAGGTTAGAATCTTGTATCAATGACTCTGCGTCATTTCGTTTATTTTTTATCGTTGTTGTCTTCACTGAGAAAAGATTTACTAATCAAATATAGTTGCATTATTGATGATAGAATCCTAGCCATTCTATTGTTCAAGTCCATGGACCGGTACCGGTCCCCGGCCCAGTGGTTGGGGACCGCTGTAACATAGGATTTTGTGGGAATACAGTAAGAAAATATTAGAAATTGCCAAATACAAATGGGTCCTGATTTTTCTCAATCTTACGCAATATTTTCTGTAATATCCAATGTGCCTGATTTTTAGTAAGAGAAGACAACAATGAGAATCCTGTGACCAGAATCTACTGTATTCAAGGATGTTTCATAATATGTCATATTTAAAATGGCTGGTTAGAACCTAGAGGTAAATACACTCACACCACAGTGTTAATAGCACGTGGGCTGTCCTGTGACAAGGACAGATGAAATACAGAGGACAAAAATTATTTAGCTGCCAGTTTGGTTTTGTTTTATGTTGTGTTGAAATGAGAGATTTTTAACATTCACAGAACAATTGTTTCCCCCCAAAAAACATAAATTCCAAATCAGAGGTAGTAATAAAGACAGAAAGCAGGAGATTGACCTATGTTTGTAACGCTGTTTCAAGGTGTCCAGAAATGCAACTTGTTTAGTAGATAATCATTCACCACAATAAAGTGAAAACAAAACTAAAACTATGCTACAATAAGACTGTCCTTAACACTCAGACGCACGCCTGGCCTGGGTTGTCCCGCAAAATAACAACAAGTAGCAGACTTTGTAACTCGTTACAATATTTTTTACTTTCCTGACACGTGTCATTCTATGGTACACGTGTGTAACTCAAGGTCTGCAGCCAAATCTGGCAATCTTGTCTGGGCCTTGTACAAGGCCCGCCACAGCTCAACGTGGATAGGGTTGTTTCAAAATAAAAGTCAACAGCATTGACTTCATCCTCATGTTTACAGGATGGGTTAAATGCAGAGGTCACACCTGTGATTGGAAATTTATTCTCCAATGCAATTCCCTTTTTTCAGAGTTGCCACAGCGAATCAACAATTTCCACCTCACCCTGTCGTCTGTATCTTCTACTCTGACTCCAACTACCTCCATGTCCTCCCTCACTGCAACTGCATCCATCAATCTCCTCTTTGTCTCCTACCTGGTAGATCCATCTCTAGGATCATTCTTCTACCAATACAAACACTGTCCCTCCTCTGAACATGTCCAAACCATCTCAATCTGGCTTCTCTACCCTTTTCTCCATTCCCAAGAATAATAACACAATTCTAAATATATGTACTGTATTTTTCAGAAAATATACGTACAAGATTGTAAGCCGCGTAAAGAGACATGCAGTATTTTACGTTTATTTACATTTGATTCAACCCAGTCATAATAACTCTCAACCCTGTACAGTTGCAAAAAAAAAAACAATCCACTGACTTTTTCAGTTCATCTTCTTTCTTGTTACTGTTGAAATCCTTTTCGTAAGCATGTCTCTTAACCAGTGGCATTTAGGGGTCCTTATACACAGTAAAACATTAGATTAAAGCCCAGTACGTACTATTCCGTGCTGTCGTGACAAAATGCCGTATAAAATAGAGCAGTACAGTAGCTGCAATTCTCTGATGGAACACCAAGCAGTAAGGCTTTGGATCTTACCGCAGCCATACCTAAACAGACAGATTTCTTAGTGCCATTAGAGGTCAGTAAAAACAACAAGAATAAAAACATAAACTGCACTGCATTATAAGGCATATTGTTGATTAATGAGAAGGTCAGGTTAGTAAGCCGTACTTAGACTAGGGAATAACAACAATCAGCTTCAATAAAGAGTAGGAAGGATGTGAGGTAAATAAGAGACAAAATCTGCCACACTGTTATTTGTACAAACATCAATTTCCCAGAATTCTGTTGCCTCAATTATGTGTTTGATGTTTTCAATCCTGACTGTAACTTGTTTTTAAGGTTTATGCTTGTCATTAAAAAAAAGAAACATTATTTGTGTCCTTAATAATTATTAATTTTATTTAACTGTTATTATTAATTTCCTTTCCTAATGTGGTTGCCTTCTGTTAATCAATTTCAGTGCAAGTGTTCTCAGTAGTACGCCTGTTACGTAATTGTTTGAGACATTGTTTTTTCAAGAAATTCCATTAGGGAAATCATCCATCGTGTGTATAAAAGGATCTTATCTGGAAAAACTTTTTAGCTAAATATTATAGTTAAGAGTGGCATATTTTGTATATTAATCGTGATGATGCAGAGTATTATCAAGTAACTGTGAAAACTTACCTTTTCACTAAAAGAAAAATGGAACTTCTTTACAACGTAATCAATCGATCCTCATCAGTTTGGGTAATCACTCACTGCCACACACTGAAGAGAAGGCCTGGGGACACAGATTCACACAGAGACAAGCAAGACAGAAAATAGTTTAAAATCAGGTTCTTTAATGGGCATTTTCTTGGTTTGCGGGGCATAAACACTTTTTTTTCAATACTTCATTATAACGTCCCATGACATCCTCTCTTATTCTGTCGACCACACAACTTTATATTGATTTTCTTGACAAGACACATGCAAAACATACTGTAATAAAGTCTCTATGGAAGCCACAACTTCATACTCTGTGAATATACGGTGGTCTCAGAAGGCAAGCTGAATGTGAATTCCATTTAATTTTAGATTATTATACTGTACCTGCTTTTAAATAGTATCCAGTTGAGGTCAAGATCAAGTTAAGTGAAATTTTTTGTTTGAAAACCCGTGAGACCTTTTATTTATGAACTAAGGAAAGACCACAATCTCAGATTGTAATTTTTCACTGGCAGAGACGGCAACGATGATCAAGGTCACTCAGAGTAGTTAGTAGTGAAGAAACAAATATATTTCGCTCAGTGTGACTCTTACCAATGTTTGATATACAATAAACCGATTTATATACACATCTGCTTAGCATTAAAACCATCGTAGATTTGGTGGAGGGGGGATAACTCTATATTTTTACATTTTTTAGCAGATATGTTGGTCTGGTTTGGAATGGCCAACAAGTCCCGGAACACTTAATGGAGGCCATGGAATTGCCCACTTGTGCATCCAACATGTCAATCATGTAATTGGTAGCATTGTATTACCAATCTTAGAAGATAGACAGAACTTTATTAATCAATCCGGGGTATCTTTTGGAAAATTATGAAATAGTAACAGGATTTTATACATTTACCTAATTAAATTCTAGAAATTACGACCTATGGATTTTTCTCATTTAGTTGCTGTAGTTAATGTACACCAGGGGAGCCCAATAGAGAGATCGGGATCTACCAATAGAGTGCTGGGGTGCTGGTAGATTCTTGGGCAAAACATAAAAATAATAATAGTAATAAAAACTAGAGATCTGATTCTATTTCAAGATGTTAATCACTGAGCTAAAGTGAGAATTATAAAGGTCAGACAGTATAACATATGTTATGTTAATGTAGAGAGTAGGATCCAATTATATGGGTAAATATATTTAGAGTTTTCAATCTAGGTTGATCACTTCAGCCTGGTCAAATGAAAAGTAGTTCACAAGACTAAAAAGTGTGGGTACCCCTGATGTACACAATGTTCAGTGTGACATGTTGCAATATAAGCAAGTCACTACTCGAAGTTTAGCCTGAAGTCGGGATTGAATTCGGGGCTTTGTGGACGTCACGGGCCACTGACGTCAAAGCACAAGAATTGACATTGATATTTAACAAAGTGCTTTACAGTATATTACACACAGGAACTCAACCTCACAGGCTTTTCAGACTTATATTAGAAGTCAGGGCAGCTATACCTCCACCTCTGCTGCTCCCATACACTGACCACAAACACAGAAAATACGCATTGGAATGTAATACATTTGAAAGATGTAGGTTTTTACACCGAAAAACCACATGTTTGATGAGAGATGAGAATAAAGACGCGTCTATTCGGTGGCAGCGGCGGGAAAGAGATTTTAGTTTTAGCAATGTCTCAGTTAGCTGTTAGCACGCCTGGCTACGTTAGCTCCGAGAGCGGAAGCTAAAGAGGCTAAGAGGCTAATGTAGCGATAGCGAGGAAGCAGACGGCGGAACCCCGACATCAGCTCAGCAGCGGCAGAAGTCATTGGCAGTCGTCACGGAGCGACACTGCCCGGTGTCTTACCGCGGCTACGGACGCTGCGACGTTGACTGCGACCGCAGGCGGCGGATAGAGGCCGGATGCGCGGGGCAGAAGGAGAGAGAAGGTGGTAGGAAAAGGAGCGGATGCTCGGCGGTGCTCAGCCTCTGTGGAGGTCTTCACCTGGTGCTTCCATGTCTGTTTACCAGACTGCATTCTGGGACGGCGACGTCACGGCGTCACTAGAACCCCGGTGTCAGGTCCATGGACTCATGCACATGTCTTCAGAATAAAAAAGACTTCGTTTTTCATCATTCATTCATTAATCCTACAAATTTGTTCATTAAACTGATGAAACTTAAAATCAAACAGTAAATTCTTTGATTTGTGAATTTGATGTCCTACTGGAAGAACTACACCTTGCGTTGTCTTTTTTTTACTTGTTTTATTTTATTGTATTTTTATGCTCTAGTAACATCCCTTGGACTGTCTATCCGTCCAGGGAGTGGATCCATCTCCTGTGGTTCTCCCTAAGGTTTCTACCTATTTTTGTCCCTGCCAAAAGGGTTCTTTCCCCCCTCTGTACTTTTTCCTTACCCTAGCTGAAGGTCTAAGGACAGAGGATGTTACCAACCCCGTAAAGCCCTATGTGACAAATATGATTTGTAAATGTAGGCTATATAAATACAGTTTCATTGACTGATTGATTAACGACAAACTGGCCCATTGTGCAACATGGTAGAAAGTAAATAAACATATTGTTCCCAGTTCAGAAAAAGGCCTAAAGTTTAAAAATATGTACAGAAAAAATGCTTGCAATACTCTTCAGATGTGTATTATTATTATTTATGTGTGTTTTCCCCTCCAATATGGTCGTTTGTTGTGGTGTGGATCACAATGTCACAATGACAAGGAGTTCGCTTCTCTTTTAGTCCTTGGACAAAGAATTGTTTTCTTACAGATAATATAAGGGCACATAAAAACCTTGTAAAGCACATTGAGTCTGCCTTGTGCATGATATGTGCTCTTTAAATAAATATAAATTTTACTTGAAATAGATAAAGTCTTGAGACCATCATTTTTAATCCCGTTTTGCAGAGTGATGCGAAAAGAGGACAATTGATTCGGATTTTAATGTTAATTAATAAAATAAAAATAAGTAATAGAATATGTATATATCGTATAGACAAATATATATATATTACATTATTAAAACATTTTAAAATAACGTTAAATAACACGTTTTTTTTCTTGACGTCATGACGTTAAGGGGCTATTCGATTTAAACCAATTTCATTGGTTAAGAATAAAAACCAAAAACCAATAACAACAGTCGTCTGCTTCGCTCACTTCCGGTTCGTTGGTGAAGTTTATTTAGCGTTGTAACACGGTGTTAGTATGGGTGCTGTTACAGATGGTAAGTTTAAGTCTTTTTTCTTTTCCAAATTATTATTTAAAAAATTGTGAAATTTGCCGTATTCCATTTAAATGACTTCCCGCAATACCAAAATGTATCCTAACATAGGAACAACATCGGGAATAATAGCTAGGCTAGGTGGCTAACCAATAGCCCATTGGTAGTGGTTCATTGACTTCACCGTCTCTGTGTGAAAAATAACCAGTTATTTCGTGACTCTTTTAGATGAAGTGATCCGGAAGCGTCTTCTTATCGACGGGGATGGAGCTGGAGATGACCGCCGCATTAACGTGCTTCTGAAGAGCTTCACCAAATGGTGCAGTTCGCCAGGGCCTTCGGAGGAAGGGTGAGAGCCAATGCTTACTCTATTTAAGATTTGTCCAGAAACGTCGATCAGCAGTTTTCTCACACAATACTGTTACAATACTGGCTTGACCATACGATTAAAAATATACACTCTTGTTCTTTTCTTCAGCTTTACACAGAAGATGCTGAGCACTTTGGCTCAATGTGAGTTCTCCATGGGAAAGACGTTGATGGTTTACGACATGAATCTTCGCGAAATGGAGAACTATGAAAAAATCTACAAAGACATAGGTAGGAAATTAAAAATTAACAATTCTGGGCTTCAAATTAGATAAACAAAATAAACAGAAGTGGTTGTTGATATTTTTGCTTTCAATGTAGTACATATACTATTAGTCAATATGTAGTATTATTGAAAAACTAATATGAATGAATGAATGAATGTTTATTCTTTATTCTTTATGTTTATCTGGACCACAGAACAAAACATTACTTCAGCACATGAAAAGATCACAGACTGCAAAAAAGAAATCCAACGGGCGAAGAGGATACGTAAGAATCGTCAAGGTAAAAATGTGTTCAATCAAAATTGCATTTTTCTGTTTTTCCTACGCAATTGGACCTTGTGTTTATAATTTTTTTTTGGAGTGTTTTATTTTTTATCTCCCATTTGACAAACAATTTTTTTTTCAGAGTATGATGCTTTAGCTAAAGTTATCCAGCAACACCCAGACCGCCATGAAACACTAAAGTAGGTTGATCTCGATCCTCTGTTTCTTTCAGAATGAATTCAAAGTAGTGTTGTCACACTAATGTCGTTGTTTACCATCAAATTATACTGTGTCTTCTTTGTAGGCAATTGGAGGCACTTGATAAAGAGCTGCAGCAGTTGTCTAACACCAAGGACAATGTAGATGCCAAGGTAAAAAACAGATGTCTGGATTTTACTGATCTTTGAGAGCTTCA
This sequence comes from Paraplagusia blochii, assembly GCA_016785265.1. Taxonomy (NCBI): domain Eukaryota; kingdom Metazoa; phylum Chordata; class Actinopteri; order Pleuronectiformes; family Cynoglossidae; genus Paraplagusia; species Paraplagusia blochii. Next base: position 36,071 of record JAFBJS010000753.1, read on the forward strand.
TAAATTGATTTACAGTAATATAACAACAAATTGGCAGAGGAGTTCAAACCCACTGCTAAGCCTTGACACACACCTGTTATCATAGTAACCACTGTAGCCTTTTGAAGTGGTGAACCATTAAAAAATTAATTTTGCTTTAGTGTTAACATCTAAGCGGTGTACCATGTTTAGTCTAATTATATTTGTGTTATAATATTGTTTTTTTTTTCTGCACACAGTTGGAGTTGCGGAAGAAGCAGTTCCACGTGCTGCTCACTACCATTCAGGAACTACAGCAAACGCTTGAGAGTGAGTTCCAAAGACCTTATTTTCTTTTCTTTAAAATTTAAATAAATTTAACTTTTGCTATTGTAAACAAAGTTAAACAAGTTATTAATTTAATTGTAAAAAAAAAAAAAAACAACTGAAGTTTTACTTTGTTCTTCCCTATTTTTTTCTCAGATGATGAAAAATCAGACGACGACAATAATCAGTGCAGTCCAGCAGCCAACAGCGAGTGAACACACACTGGAACGAGGGAACTTTTTTTTGTTTGTTTTTTGCCTACAATGATTTTTGTATGTTTTGTAAAATAAATGTTTTACAATTTTATCTGGATGCAATCGTTTTTATCTGCATTCTGCTTCTAACCTTATGTTTGATTATTATTTAAGCATTTTCTTATTGCACTTTAACATTTTAGTTTAGTACCACATTTTACCATCTTTTGTCATGTTTATCTAAACGTATATATATATATCTATAGTGGTTGCTATAAAATGTAAATAACTATAGTTACGTTTTTTTTTTTCTCTTTTGTTAGACTTTTATAAAACATTTTAAAAAGTTTAGTATTAAATTATACCAAGATATATTGGGGCTGTGGACTGGACACATTCACAAGTTGGTAAGGAAATAGGATCCAACCTTGACTTGCCTTGTTTTATTGGAAAATGTCAAATCTCTTCACCTTTCTGAAATGCCATTTAGATTCAATATCTGTTCACATCGAGCAGCAGCAGAGAAACCGTCATCATTAGAACAAGTGAAACTCTTTTTGTGCATCCTCAAATATCCTCATACAGTCATTTTTTTTACTTTCCTGTTTTTGCACAAACCCAAGGAGAACAAGTAGTGTCCCGAAGGCTGTCAAAAGACAACCTGATCATCAGCACGTCTTAACTTGATTTGTCACTTTTATCTCCTGCTCAATCACATCTGTGAATCCTTGTGGTTTAACATTTTTCTTAATGAAGCAAATATTGTCCACTGAAAATATGTGAGCAAAAGAATCCAGCACATCTGAACATGCAAAAAAACTGAACACGGATACAACAGATTATGTCCTTAAAACCAAACACAAAATCAAAAGTGAGAGCTCGATATAAGCGGTCATCCTGAGTGAACTGTTATATGAAATATCAGAAAGAAAATCTAAAAACCTCTGACCTTTATTTTTTATAAGTGGAATTACCCTTAAGTGAGTCATTTGTGTTGGTACGTTCTATTTTCCGTAACCCTTTGCACAAATCAATGAATTGCAATCTATGCAAAGTTACACTGCCATTTCACGGTCTTAAGCACATAAAACATCAAACTTAATCCAGAGCAATTTCAAGAAACGTTAATTGGTACCACCAACTAGGAGTGTATCCCACACAGGTTCAATAAAAGAGTCCCTCATCTAGAACTTGGGATGTCAGACTAAAAAAGAAGTTGGGGTTGGTGCTTTAAACAATTTCTTAAAACAAATCTGTTGAGGCAACATGGATATTTTTGTCACAAATGACAAAAGCAACCAACAGCCATTTCACTCAAAATATGGTTTCTGCTAAAACGTTAATTGGTACCACCAACTAGGAGTGTATCCCACACAGGTTCAATAAAAGAGTCCCTCATCTAGAACTTGGGATGTCAGACTAAAAAAGAAGTTGGGGTTGGTGCTTTAAACAATTTCTTAAAACAAATCTGTTGAGGCAACATGGATATTTTTGTCACTTGTTTTCCCTGTGAGTAACAGAGTCAACTGTAAGTCGTTGGTCTAAGAGAGGTTTGTGCATTCTTTAAGGTTAAACCATTGAAAGTGCAGAGGTGGTAACGAGACTTTTCCAACAAATGACAAAAGCAACCAACAGCCATTTCACTCAAAATATGGTTTCTGCTAACGAAATTGTTTCACTCTCCATTTAAACCGATTTTTGGATATTCTAACTTCTGACAAATTATATCCTCAAAATTATATTCCCTCAGCATACTTACTTACTTTGCAAAAGTCAAAAAAAAAAAACCTAAACATATCTCAATTGTATCTTATCCAAAACAAGAAAAGTCAATAACAAGAGCTATAGTCATACAGGAACCGTGGGATTCTGGGATGTACTGTGGAATTGCAGCAGCACTCTGACAATCAGACAAAGAGTATAATAATGTACGACAAACTTAACAGCTGCCTGTAATTATAAGTATTTCAAAGAAATATATGAACAAATCATGCTGCATCTTTTGTTCCTGGAAAAAAAATTGTTTTGTAAAAGCTTATAACTCCCCCTTCCTAACTGCACCAGCCGATTAACCGTTCCCATCTACATGGATATTCTTTTTAAAAAACGTTCCCATCTACATTGATATTCTTTTTAATAAAACTGACAACTCTCTTTTAAATCACGAGCCTCTTCGATAAACCACAATGTCATCAGAAGGGATGTCATATTTACTCAGCAGGAGAAAGAAGTAATGTATGACAAACATGACATGGCATAAAAATGAGAACAACAGTGGTTCATCTGAAAACACCGGTGTTTATATATATAATGGTGAGAAGTGACAAACCAGTGAAATGGTTTTCATTCTGTTGTTGGAACAGATGGTTCACCAACCTGTCTGTCCCTTGGACCCTGTTTCTGTCTGTACTTACATGTGAGGAAGAACCCATTCATCCTCTCCCTCACCCTGACTTTTGACCTCATTAGATGTCAGTAGATCCTAAAAGGTAGACACAGAACCATGAATGGAAGGATTCCAGATTCGCCTATCACATGGTAATGTACATATAGGCCACTATTTTTTATTAATTTTGTCTTTTTCTTTTACAAAAGGACTGAATGCAAAATGAATATTAACTTAATTTTCATATATATGTACATATATATGTATAGGGCACTGTTATCTCTTACGCAATGCATTTGTAAACCCCAACATTGGCAACTCCATATCTGAAAACATTAAAAAAAACAAACATCAGTTGCTCCTGGTCCCTGATGACAACAGTTTGGTCCAAATTGAGTCCAGGGTTCTGAGACTGTGTTCCTTTTCTGTTGTACTTGGTTTGTTGATTTTGTCCCTTTTACAGTTCTGTCCGTGCTTTGGCCGCTGCTGGCGCATACTTGGGCATGAGCTCTGTGATTTTACGGATGAAGTCAGACTTCTCAGCGCAACCTTTGCAGGACTCGCCCCACTCCTCCAGAATTTTCTTCAGGTCCTTCACCTTGAGCTTTTTCAGGTCCACTGAACTCAGGTCCAGCTGTTTGTCTACATAGAGGAAGGGGAAGAAAAATATATATATTCATATCACAGAGGACAGTTGATCTTTGAAGTGCCATTAATCCTTGAGGACATCTATTGCACGTATGTAAAAAAAAAATGGTTTTCTGAATTTGGCTTGTAACATCAAATAACAAGTTTGAAAGAAGATCATTTTTAGTTCCAGGGATGGGATTAAACACAATTTGTTCTGTAGATAAGACTTCTAGGGGTGCCTTTATAATTCCACAAAATATGAAGTGCGTTATCAATTGAATACTTAGAATAAGGATACTTAAGAAAATTCACAAAAGTATTTCAGTAAAAAGCGAATGTTTAAAACTGTTAATAAAATGTGTGCAACTTACAATTGCATTAGTGATTGTGCAAGTATTTTTACTTCTCTCAATATTCTATTCCTATTTTTCCTAGTATTAGTCCAGAATTCCTTAACGTCAGCTAATATGCAATTGTGTTATGACCTCATGGGAAACAGCCGGGGGGTGGGGGGTGGGTTGAATTTGTTATGCACTGTGGTTGTATTTTTTTCTGTTTATATTTAATATTACTATAAATTTAACCACTAGGCGTCACTATATACCACAAAAAAACAAGTTGTTTATTAGCCCACGGCATAGAAGATGGTTTTATTTTTGGCTGTTGATGTAGTTACAGCGAGTTAGATCCTGATCACTTTATGATAGTGGCAAGACTATCATAATACTATGATACTATTATGGCGATACTAATATTGTAATACTAAAGTAAAGAAATCTAAAAGGCATAAGATAGTTGTATTTATTTGATATCATGGAATGACGTAGCTGTTTAACATTACTGTGTTTTATTTTTTGCAAAATATAAGTGCAAAGGTTTCTCCTGTGCGTAAATATTCAGTCAGAAGGACAATAACTAAAAATAAAATAATGAAGTTAGTGCTGAGAGGGGAGGAAAATGTACTAACCGTATTTCAATTCACAAATCTGGCTGTCTTTCTTCTTGAGTTTCTCACAGATCTTTTCCACAGGCACGTGGTTGCTGAGTGGTTTGGAAACCTCGTTAATTATTTTGGTTGCTGCATCCGTTGTTGCTCCAATGTAGTAGCACTGGATAAAAGCAAAAGGGGAAAAGTTGATTTACATTATAATCCGCAAACACTTTAATACAGAGTAACAGCAGGATTTACTGCATTTCTGTATAAGTCTGTTTGGTATAATTTACTGTTTATGAACATGTATAGGCAGGATCAAATAACCCATTATTTACTTACAAAGCGGTTTTCTTTGCCTTTTGCATCCTTGCAAGTCTTCATAATAGCCTTCTCAATAGCTGCAGGGTTGAACTTCACATTGTTGTCTTGGAGAGACTGGTAAAACTTCCCAAGAAAAGTCACACATACTGAAAATATACAAGAAAAATAGTTATATAACAGACTGTGATACTAGAAACTTTTAGAAATGTTACAGAGAGCAATAGTATAATCCTTTCATGGATTTACTATCAGGGTCTGGTGTTTTTCATTTCTGAAAAGTTATTAATGTCATCTAGGGTTTCAGCAGTTACTACTCCCGAAAAACAAGCAAGGAGATAAGTCTGAACTTGTTTAAAAAAAAATAACAACTATGATAACATTTTGACTCCAACCACACCCTCAATGCATGTTTTAGAAATATAACTTAACCTCTGTTAAACAAATTGTGTTGTACAAAAACAGGATATAAACATTAGGAGAAGACATGATTGAAACCTGATTTCTTTTAAATAGTTTGTTCAATGTTTATGTAAATGTTATGTGCAAATAATGTTCTATATTTCTGCAAAAGGGCTGGTTTTGAACCTATTTAACCACTATTAAGTCATTTTCTCTGAATAATCAATAACACATGCTACATTTTATGATATCCCTCATAACGTTATCTAGATGGGAAAGAGGCATTGCAGGAAAAAGGCATAAGTATCATGATAATATGTATATTTAAGAAAATAATGTAGACAAAGTTGGCATGCAACATTAAAAAGCTTAACGAGCCATATTCGGCCCCAAGCCTTAGTTTGCCCATGCCTGCTCTAGATATATGCAGTTATTACTTATATAACTTTACCACAGTTAACAACACGTGTTAATTTTCTACTCTATTTAATTTACTTAATATTATCTCAGTGGAATTTGTGTACTTGTGTATTTTGTATCAATATAAACTGAATGAGTATTTCATATTTAATGAAGTTATCACCTGGAAGTGTATGAGATTTTCCATACGTGATAGAACACTTCGAATTTGTGGTGTATTAATCGTGTTTATTTCCTTCATTTATCCTATTTAAAAGAAATTACTGCCGTCAATTGAACGACAATTTTAACTTATTTCTTGAGTAGAATAATTCCACACCTACACAATTTTACGGAAATCGTTCGTTAGCTTTAGCATTAGAGCTAAGTGACGCTAACAGACAAGACAGACCTACCTTCACACTCTCCTTCCTTCAGCGTTGCGGCGGGAGCGGGCACCAAAGCAAGAGCGAGGGCCACTGACAACCCGCATAAAGTCAACATTTTTAAGGATAAAAAGTCGCGTCGGAGTAGAACTTCTCTTTTATGACAACAGTTGGTGGAAGAAAAGTCCTTTCAATGATGCTCATGAAGCGGACGCCGGTATAGTAGCTGTTACAGTACTTCCGGTCTGTGCGTCATATCAGAGAGCTTCTTCATTGGTACAAATGTACACCCGCTTCCGACTTCCACCACGCAGTCTGCTCTGATTGGAGTAGATCGGCACATTCCGGGAACAACGTACAGTTGGCGCCGCGCGATTGGGCCACATCCGCTACAAGAGTTCGGTATGGATTTGCATGAGAAGCGAAGGGGAATGACTGAAAGAGAAAAAGTCAAATATACAATACAAAAGCCAAAATTCTTTCTCCTATAACAGCACACAATAGTAACAAACAAAAAGATATAGTAAATAATTATTATATTAAAATAGTAATATAGTAATTTTGTCTTCCAATGTAAGTTTAACATAATAACACATATTTTAATGGATTTGTAACATATCGTTAGCCTCATAGCATAATTGCCTAAGACATATTTCAATGTTTATGACTTAACGTATGCGATACTTAACGATATACTTTTCTTAACTGGGTAAAAAGAAAATACTTAAACCTGAATAACTATTGAAATTGGTGGCTTCACCCTCTGGAAATACATTGTGTGCAATAAAGCGAAATGATGTATAGGTACTAGATATCATTTAACCAAGTTAAACAAAATAATAAGAATTCATCTTGACTCAGTCTCCACGACTGCCACCCAAAACACAGCATAATACTGTGGGTGGTGCTATGCTCAGAGTACCACAGTGGCAACCTTGCAGGTGGTGGATTCACACCAGTCTCACCACTGTTGCCCCATAATAAAACGGTCATCCTTAATTTATTATGCAGTCAACAGTATTTTACAGGTGAGCATCAACATCAACTGTAATGTAGTAGTTTGTCCATCCTTTCAGGTGTAGTTTATTATACGTTCATCTTTCCAGTGTTATCCATTACCAAGTGAGCCTTCCTAGGGATGAGCCCACTGGAAGTTATTTGCGTCGGGTAGTGCTATGCCCAGAGTGGCAACCTGGCAACTTGTGGATTTGAACCTATCATCTTGCTGATCCAAGTCTGTGTCCATACCCGTCAGGGTGGACAAAGACTTGGACACCAGTGCCGCCCTAGTGCCTGTTTCATATCTTTCATTTAATTTAAAGCAGATTCAAGCATGATTTTACACACTACAACAACACGACACCCTAACCTGTCAGGTTAGGTTAACCAATGCAAACTGTCAGTTACAACCTGTGAATTAGATACAGATTTAACCTTGGTTACACTCACCTTTTATCACTGCCGTATAGTATATTCAATGAGCAAATGGGAATTAAGTTTAGATTCAGACCTCTGCTGTATATCACAGATTCTGAGTTATTAATTTTACAACCCTTCACAGAGTTCAAAGGATTACGATTGTTAAAATTCAAGTTAAAAGGATGAAATCTCAACCTAGACTTGTAAACTCGTTCTTTGGTTACAGTTGCCATGTTTACCAAAGTACAACCAATGTGTCAACTAAATACACAGAATAACCAAAGAGAAGAGGCCAAGATGGAAGGACAAAAGTTTAGACAAACTTTTGAGTAGAATGCATCAAACAATGCAGATGTTACTGTCCTCGGTGCAGGGGAAGTAACATCCCTCAATGCAGTGTATGAAAATAAAATTGCATATGGGTTTAAATAGCACTTTTACCTTTCAGAATTATGTTGAAAAGCCTGGCCAGAAAGTCAACATCCCTCTCCCCTAGACATCTCTATTCATCCACAGGTACAGGCTACTAAACCAATGGCCACAAGGCTACATCTCATTGTTACTTCTTGAACAATTCTCCAGTGTGAGTCTCTTTTTATTGTCTGTGTAGGTTCACAGTGATCCAGGTCATTCTTTGAGGGAACTGGACTAGATGGAATATCTCTTTTCATTCCCTCCCAAATGATTTGACATACTGCATACTGATTTAACTTAACAAAATAAATCATATTTAACTCCATTGTGTGGCAGTCAGCAGCAATATAAACAACGGTTCTGTAGGGTGGGTACATGGACAAATGGAGTGGAGTTAAATAACAAAATAAAATATACATATTTAACAAAGCACATTACTCTGACAGTAGGTTAGAGCTAATTTCCAGAGTAAAACATTCACCCGAAACTGCCTAATAACACTTCCAAAACTTCGTAAAGAAATTTAATTAAAACTACAATGTGACATTAACATGTGCATATAGGAGAAGTTAGAAAAGGAATATTAAACATCAAAATAAAGTCAGGAGCGAGTGACGTCAGTCTTGGGAACGTGACGTAGGCAGCGCAGCGATTGGGTTGTTGCAGAGTCACTGCGACTGTTTGACTGTAAACAAGAGCAAAGTCAGAAAAGGCCGTGACCGCGCTACAGCACCGCCTTGTGATATTTGTCGATTATCTGAACATTAAAAACCTAGAAATTTCTGCATTATGGGAAACGAGGAGTTTTAAGAACCCGAATATCGATGTTGAAGTTGTTTTCGCAGCCTTTAGTATCGGTCTTCTCTCGATGCTATTAGCTCGCTCGTTAGCCTCCTCGGCTAACAAACGGTTCAGCTCCTTCAGCGAATGACTTTATGTCCCGGGGTTTTCATTCTCCACACCGAACGGGAATTCCTGAAACGTGAGTACCACTTGTGACGTGTCAAAATACATCTAAATTGGCGAAACATGTATTGATACCTTTGATAGCTTAGCTCCATGGCTAATGTAGCTCGTTAGCTTTAGCCAAGAGGGTGGGAGAGCTTATGAAACGCTGGTGTTTACCAGTGTCCAGGCTGTCATGAAGAGACATCCATGGAAAGAACCGGTCACTGGCAAACAAAATATTTTCTCATACTCTAGTTCGCTCTACTCATGTCCTCGTTATACCCGATTGTAACTGGCTTGGTTATATATTATAATCCAGTTTTCCCCAACCTTTATTTACGCCACGGACCAGTCGTTAAGTTGTGGCAAATAAATACACCTTGATTAAATTAAATTACCGGTGTCCTTATATAATATCTTCCTACCTATAAAATCTTCCTACCCAAATTAACTGTGCACAACAAGGATTTCTCAAGTGCACACAGCCTATAACTTTCTGCTACCAGGCCAGTATAAAAGGTTAGAATCTTGTAAAAAATGACTCTTACATCTAAAGTTGTTGTTGTCTTCACTCTGAAATATGTCCTAATCAAATATAGTTGCACTATTGATGATTATGACTATTGTTAAGCCAGATGGGGCCAAAAGGAAGCATTATTTTTCTGCCCGACATTAATTCACCCACGGACCGGTACCAGTCCCCAGCCCAGTGGTTGGAAAAAAAAGTTGCAATGTCATTTTTGTCTCCGCCGTCACATCAACCTGATCCTATTTGTAAACAAAACATCAGGTGAATGATCAGGTTAAAGGTATGACTGGATGCTTTTCTGAAACAAACAAAAAAAAACAATTACCAGGTTTTGTAAAGTGTTGGGAGTTTATGCTGTTGGTGTATTTAAATTTTCATCCTACGTTTTAAAAACTTATGATAAAATAGTGCTTAGTTCGTGGTATTTTAAATTTATACAACAGAAACTGTTTGTAGGATCAAGGCTCAATGAAGTTGAAATTGGAGCAAATTTCTTTTCTTGTGGCCATAGATATTGCCTAGTTTGACAATTTATTGGGTTTCCATGTTGCCAGATAACTATTTCATTGCTAAAATTAATAAAAGTTGTTAGGAATTACTTGGGAATTATTGTCTATATTTTGTTTGATAACATAATTGCATTTTATAACTTGACTATATATATTGTCATTATTGTGGGTTGTTATAGTCTTAAAATAAGGTAATAATGTTAATATCATTTAACAGCATAAATTGTGGAGCAAAAAAAATGTTATTGTGACTGGCCAAACTGGTCCCATTTAACTTATGCACAATTGCATTCCTATATAAAGGTATGTAGAGTGTTCCTTAATATGAAATATTAAGAAAAAACGTTTTTGTTTTGACTATTGGCATAAAAGTTACTAAATGTTGCATAATTCTTTAAGTAGCAGAGAAACGAATAAACTCTCCTAGTTTATTTGAGAATTTTAGTTGAGTATTTTTGTTCTGGCTCTAAAGTGCTTATTTTGTAACTGCGAAGACTACATTCTAAACTGCTGTTTGCTTTATACGTTGTGTTTTAGCTGGGAGGCTGGTCAGCACGGCCTCCTCCCGCTATGGAGGCAGGAGGGAAGGACTGTGAGGAGGAAACACTGCAGACAGCATTCAAGAAGCTCCGGGTGGATGTTGAGTGGTAAGAACTTCAAGTAGTATCTCTGGAAATATCCTGAATGTTCTAAAAAAATAGCATTATTTACAAGTTTTTTGGGGAATCCAGATAAATCAATACAATTGCAATAGTACACTGCGCAATTTGCAATGCTTAGCATGGATTGTGTGTGAAATACAGTAATTCCTCTTTCAAATTCTCTCTTTCATCAGTGTAACTGGAGCTGTGAATTCTGCCGAGGTGCTGACTCCCAGAGTGACGCAAAGACCGGGTCTTGATGCCAGTGGAGCAAAGCCAAAGCTGAGTTGTTCCAAGGACAACTGGCATGGGTGAGAAGTGGCAGATGTTGTGTTGTTTTTTTTTGTTTTTTTTTTTACAGGGTATTTGACAAAGCATCAAAAGGGATAAATTGCGTTTTTTGAATCTATAGATATTTTATCATGATCTCACAGCTCACAGAATCACTAGCATGAACTTCCCCTCAATGTTTTTTTCCACTACTGTCTTTGCCTCCAGCTGTACAAGGAAAACATCCAGAGGAGCAGCGAGATCTCAACGTCGTCGCAGATCCAAGTCCCCCATTCTCCACCCACCAAAGTTCACATATTGTAGCACTGCTACACCTTCGTCACTGTCCACTCCTATTGTCTGCCTAAAGCACCAGAGTTTGGCTGTGGTCAAGCCTGAAGAGCTGTGTCCTCTGGCTGGTGGAAGGTCTCCCTCCTCTGCTGCACTTTCAGCTGAAAATAAGTCCCCTTCTTCACTCACAGTGGGCCACATATGTCCGGTGGTTTTTGGATCTTCTGGGTGTAGCAAGACACTTGCATCAGGCGTAACTTCCAAACCATCACAGCAAGACGTCTCCACTGCAGTGTCTCCTGTTGTAGGGCAGGATGGCACCATCTCTGGGGGTACACAGCCAAGCAAGGAGGGCGACTTGGAGAAAGGTATCTGTGGTCTAGGGGCAACATCAGGAACACCTCAAGAAAGTGGATCGACAGAAGCTGCTGATTTCAGAGCTTTGTCAGAGTTACACTCTTCTGCCATCGCCACCCAAACTCCGTGCTGCTGTCACAAACAGAAGAGCACATCTTGCTCCCAGGAAGAAAACGGCCCCAGTTCTGAAAGTCGGTGCGATTGTCGGTCACATCACCACGGCTGGCAGGGAATGGAGGTGTACTCTTTCACGGGCCTTCGCAACGTCATCTCCGAGTGCGAGCACAGCCTGCAGAGCCACGGCGACGCATCCAGAACTCACAATGCAAACACTGTTTCATCTGCCTCGTCATCACCTCTGGGGTCCGGATCGCCACGCTCCTGTTCAGAACAGGCGCGCAGTTACGTAGATGACATCACAATAGAGGACCTCTCTGGATACATGGAGTATTATCTCTACATCCCCAAGAAAATGTCACACATGGCGGAGATGATGTACACCTAGAAACTGTCACAAACAAAAAAAAAATCTGTTGTTGGAAGATTAAATAGATAAAAAGATGAGGAATGTCACTAGGGTCCAGGCACGAATGTCAAACAGTAAATTAACACTTTAAAACTTAATTCAAACAATTTTTCTTTTTAAAGGACGCCGCGTGCGCTACAAATGTTGACGACACTTCATTACTGCCAATGATCTTCACCACTTTTGACTTTGACTACTTCTTTGTGTTGGATCAATTTCATTTGTTTTTGTTAATTTAACTTAGTTTACATATGAAGTTTGCCAACCCTCTTAGTGCAGCCTTGAGCAGAATGTTTAAAGTTGTATGTAAAACATGTTTGTTGTGTCTGAACTCAAACTTTACTTTATTAAAGATGGAAAATGGTTTTGCTTGAAAAGTTGTTGTTCCTTTTTTTAGTTTAGTGACAGCCTACATCTTGGTAGAAGAAGGAAAGGATAGTAAAGCGCTCCACGGATGCTGGAGCAGTGTGGACCTAAAAAAAAATGGACCTCAGTTGTAACCTGGCCTGGATTCCAACTTGGAACCCTTCTTAACCACTAGGCCACCACTGCCCCTGATAATAGTGCCGATTGGCCAGGCATTAAACAAATGTAATACCTCTACAACCTTGTAAAAGTATCAGGGCTAATGTAGGTTTAGATTTTTGGAGAAAGTTGATATCAATTTATTTAAGACTGAAGTACTGCATCCAACTGTTAGATGGAGCCATACAACCAAACACTTGGACTTACTTCCCATTTATCATATTTTTTTTACCCAGTGCTTCTCAATTATTTTCTGTTACGCCCCCCTAGCAAGAAGAAATCATATCCTTGTTAGTATAAAGAAAACAAAAAAGAAAGAGATTTAGTTCAACTGACAAGGATGTGTAATTACACTTTATTGTAGTAAGGTGAAAAGGTGCCTTTTAGCCACAAGGGGGCGCTCATTCACTTTCCAACACAGTTGTGGCGGTTAACAACGCCTCAGCTGCACTTCCTAAAATGTAAGCCAGTGACAGCTTTAGTAACTAAGTCTTCAGTTGGTGTCTGTCTAATTGACAGAGACATGGCGGGAAACATCTCAGTGTAAATCAGACCGAGTTTGAACAAATGTTGGAGTGAACCTAGAGAAGGAAGGCCAAAGAGGAGATTTATGGATGTGGTGAGGGAGGACATGGAGGTGGTTGGAGTTAGAGTGGTGGAGACACAGAGGACAGGGTGAGATGGAAATTGTTGACTTGCTGTGGCAACCGCTGAAAAAAGGGAAAAGATGAATACAGAAAAAAAGAGGGTCTGTGAAGAGGCTCTAGTTTTCAAAAGGTCGGTGTCTCCTACCTGGTAGCTCCATCTCTAGGATCATTCTTCTACCAATGCATCCACTGTCCCTCCTCTGAACATGTCCAAACCATCTCAATCTGTCTTCTCTAGCTTTTTCCCCAAACCTTCCTGTCTGTGTCGGTCAAAAACATTTCTCAGGTTGTGTCTCAAATCCAGGATCTTTGAGAATTACCTTTAAAACCAACTGCTTTATTTCTCACTTTGTAATTTATTATCGATTAAGTCCAAAATAAGGAACAGTTCCACATGAGAGATCACACCTCTAAAGGAGATTAAGGTGATTTTCCATGGTGATAATTTAGTCATACAGAAAAATCAAGAATTTCACTCGCAGCCAAGACGGTTTTTAGTTTCTTTTCCAACCTAAAGTATTAGGTTCATGACTTTCTCACAGCTCTGCCTGTAATGATGATGATGATGTTTGTTTCTGGGAGGCCTGGTCTTCATCCCAGTACTTGCTTCTTGGTCTCGACCTCCAACCTCTGGGCCTGGGTGTTTGGAGGTGTTTAGGGGCAACAGAGGACACGGTGATTTGAGGCTAAAACGCTTCCACATGTTTCCCCTCATTTCTGAGAGTCTGAACGTGTGGGAACAAACAAGACCTGGGCCACAGTGACATCATCGTCGCCCTGATTGGTTGCAAAAGCTGTGTGGGAAGGGATTTTAGGAACTGTTTAAAGTTGAGGGATATTTGATGTAAACAGGATGAACGCTGACAGTTCTACTGAGCTGCATTACTTCATATTACACAGCGGGACTGAACATTTCCGACATTGTTGACGTGAAGTGAAACCCCTTTATTGATTAAGTGGGCCATTTAAACATGAAACTTTCAAATCAAGGTGGGGTCCACAAAATATTATTCCATGGGCTGCAAATGGCCCGCATGCTGCAAGTTTGAGACCCCTGCACTAGGATGGTGGATAAGATAACCAGAGCTCGATCATCCTGGCTACTTTGCTCCAATCTTACATGCTTCCAAATGAACAAACAGGGAAACAGACCTGGACCATGGAGGTGATGGAGGCGATGGAGGTGATGGAGGTGATGGAGGTGATGGAGGTGATGGTGGCAGCACCACAGGACAGCAGGAAACAGAAACAAACACCGATGAACAGGGACAGGTGTTTATACTCAGGTCACCAGGTGAAACAAGTGAATCTGATTAACAAGGAATCGCTGAACCCTGGTGTGATTAACCCTTAGATATCCAGTCTCTACAACTGCCACCCAAATCACACTGCACCACACTATACCATACTGGCAAGCTGGTGGACCTTAACTGGTTTGGACATGTTCAGAGGAGGGACAGTGGATACGTTAGTAGAAGAATGATCCTAGAGATGGAGCTACCAGGTTGGAGACAAAGAGGAGATTGATGGATGCAGTGAGGGAGGACATGGAGGTTGTTGGAGTTAGAGTTGAAGATACAGAGGACAGGGGGAGATGGAAATTGTTGACTTTCTGTGGCTACTACTCCTGCTGGACAAACATCTGCAGAACAAAATTGTGTCTCCCAAACTGTAAATATATCCATATATGTCCAGATAAGTATGGCGGACCATTCTCCACAACTGGCACCCAAATTACACTGCTCCATACTGTGGACCTTCCTGAGGGTGGTGGCCACAACTTGGCAGGTGTTGGAATCGAACCTGAGCCTTGCAGATCCAAGTCTACTACCTTAACCGCTAGGCCACCACTGACACAATTCTACCTTATTTAACGTGACATACAACCGCTACCTCACAAATATTTCACCCTATTAAAAAAATTCATTTTTTTTCATTTGCTATATATTCCATTTTATTATATGTAAATATTGTGTTGAAAAACATCTTGTAAACAAACAAAAGGGAAAAAAGATGCAATATGCAGTGGCACCATTAGATGGCACCACTCCTTACAACCAGAAGTGTCAAAACAAACTACAAACTACTGTATTGTTGTAAATCAGCCATGAACGGTGGTTTTTTTTAAAGAGTTCACTTTAGTCTTGGTCCCAGAAGCTACAGAAACCAGTACAGATGTTTCTTCCTGACATTTCACTGCTTCTCCTGATGAAACTCACACAAACACAGAGAGGGAGCGAGCGAGAAGGTGTTGTGTTACTTTGACTACATGCGTGAAGTATGCTGACCTTACCTCCTGAAGTTTCCCCAGGGGGCGCAGTCTCTCCAAAAGCCTGCAGTCAGATCAGGGTTTCCACCCAGACCCCCCTCAGACACCGGACCCTGGAGGACAATCACACATGGAGCCTGTTTAGCTGCACACACATTATCGCCCCAGGAAATGGAACAAATGAAATGGAATAAAGTTTGTGCGGTCGCATCCCAGCTACTGTTACAATCCTGGAGGAATAAATCAATCTGGAGCAGGGCTTTGGATGAGTTACAAAAAAAAGAAAATTTTTGCCATTTTTTTGGAATTTTTTTAATTCATTTTTTTTTGTTCTGGAACAGAAACCATCATCTTAAAATAATAATAACCAATTAATACCGGTTTTATTTTGTTCTTTAGGTCACACTGTGCTGATTATGAGAAGAAGACGCAAAATTTTTATTTTTTTTAGAGTTTGTATAGCGTCGAATCACATCGGACGTTGTCTCAAGGTGCTGTACAGGGTGAGGCCGAAGTTCATATTTACAGAAAATGATCACAATACAGAATCACAGTGAAAGAAAATCCAACAATGATCCAACACAGTGAACAACCACTGGGCAGCAGTGGAGAGAAAAAAAACTTCACTTTAACAGAAAGAAATCTCAAAGTGCGGCAGTTGGTGGCCCAGTGGTTAAGAAAGCAAACTTGGGTCCGCAAGGCCCACGGTTCGAATCCCCCTACCACCAAGTTACCGCTCAGGTGCCCTAAGTATGGTATCAACCCCACACGCTCAACTGGTTTATGGACCATCAGAGTGTAATACTTGCTTTTCAAGGAACGTGCACATTTTTAGGCAGGTCTGGGGTCAGCCACATGGAGGGACTGCGTCGGTAAACCAGTTGCACCGGAGATGTACAGTGCACAATGCAGGTCGTTTGGTTTTACTGGAGATAATCTGTGTTGGGGGGCAGTTGGTGGCCTAGTGGTTAAGGGAGCGGATTTGGGTCTGCAAGGCCCACCGTTCGAATCCCCCTACCACCAAGTTACCGGTGAGGTGCCCTGAGCATGGTATCGTCCCCACACACTCAACTGGTTTATGGACCATCAGAGTGTATGTACTTGTTTTTCAAGGAACGTGCACGTTTTTAGGCAGGTCTAGGGTCAGCCACATTAACTGCAGTGGTAAACCAGTTGCATCAGTTGTACAGTGCACGATGCAGGTAGTTTGGATTTACCAGTGTACTACTAATAAAACCAAACTATCTGCAACGTGCACATGCAAGGTTAGTAGCAGTTGGTGGCCTAGTGGTTAAGGGAGTGGCATTGGGTCGGAATCTCCAAGTTACCCTACCGCTGAGGAGCCCTGAGCATGGTATCGTCCCCACTCACTGCTCCCCGGGCGCTCAAAAGCTACCCACTGCCCCACTGGACTGACTGCTCACAATGCAGAGGCCAAATTTCGTTGTGCGCTGTGGTGTGAATCACAACATCACAATGATGAAAATAGAAATTTTATCTCTTTAAACTTTAATCTCTTCAAGAGGAAGGCCGATCATTATTAGTAAAAACCACGTAGTGTGTCTGAGAAGACCTGACTCAGATGTCCAAGCTCTTCAACCTCTCCACAGATATGTGCCAAACACCTACACACTTTTACTGTCTGTCCGTTAAGACAGGATTTTGCACCTGAGTAAATCCTCACTGTCCTGTGTCAACACTGTGATCAACAACACTCACCACAGTCTTTATCGCCGCCGTCCCGTTAACAGAGAGGTGTCCGTTGCAAGGGTGCAACAATCACCTCTGTGCAAACAGTGTCGGTACAAAGACAGCGCCACCACTGTGACGCCCTGGTGATGCGCATCACACTGTTCCAGGGGGTTAAAACAGCAGAGAGCTTCACTGGGAGACAAAGACACAGACCTGTGTTAGGAAATGGTTGACATTAAGAAGCAGAACAGCATTCTCTTCTTACTTGGTATCATTTACGTCACAGGTCATGATGATCCAGTGACAGGCCCAGCCCACCTTTTGTTCTGGAAAAGTTCATCAGTGTGGAAGAAACTCACAAACTGGAGCAAGAGGTTTGTCATGTGGTTTTGTGTGAGCTTTAAGATGGAGAATTAAGGCCAGAAAAACTGGAGCAAGAATAATGTCCTCTGATGGAACAACAACTCTCTCCACTCAGTCAGTGAACATGTCACTGCATCCATCAATCTCCTCTCTGTCTCCTACCTGGTAGCTCCATCTCTAGGATCACTCTTCTACCACTGTCCCTTCCTCCGAACATGTCCAAACCATCTCAATCTGTCTTCTCTAACTTTTTCTCCAAACCTTCCTGTCTGTGTTGTCCCTCTAATCACCTCATTCCTGATCCTGTCCATCCTTGTCTCTCATAAAGAGAATCTCAGCATCTTTAACTCCTGTCTTCTGGCTATTGCTTTAGTGTCAAGTGCTTTGTCACCTTCACAACACAATCATCCAAACTTTCAACATCTTCCTCTCCTTTCTGCTTGTCCCTGTTACAGGAGTTGCCACAGCAACAATTTCCATCTCACCTTGTCCTCTGTATCTTCTACTCCAACTACCTCCATGTCCTCCCTCACTGCATCCATCAATCTCCTCTTTGTCTCCTACCTGGTAGCTCCATCT
>JAFBJS010000753.1:54016-65052 GCA_016785265.1 Paraplagusia blochii
TAGGATCATTCTTCTACAAATGTATCCACTGTCCCTCCTCTGAACATGTCCAAACCATCTCAATGTGTCTTCTCTAGCTTTTTCTCCAAACCTTCCTGTCCATGTTGTCCCTCTAATCGCCTCATTCCGGATCATCTAAACTTTCAACTAAAATTGTGAAATTGTTACTTTCCTTTCATCCATTCCTTTCCTTTACATTACATTTTTTCCTGTTAAATTACATTTTTGTACAATTTCAATACTAATGTTTCAGCCACACAGCCATAAATTTACAACATTAACATCTGTAATTTTATGTTTTTATTTTATTCTCAATGCTAATAGTCAGCCATATGAAAAGCCATATGAAAAGTTAAAAAAAAAGAGTTCACTCTTTGTCAACTCTTTCCAGTAATAATCCAGTATTTAATGGTCTATAGCCGTGTTGTCAAACTCAATTTTACGCCACATCACAGTAGAGTTCATGTTAATTATTATTTATGTAAGTAACAATTATGGTTGGTTGTGTAATAAAATACTTTTTAATTTATCAGGTCAAAAAAATCACTGCACAGACATTAATAAATACTTTTAAGCTCCTGCGGGCCGTAAGAAGTGATTTGGCAGGCAGGATTAGGCCTCCGGGCCTTGGGTTTGACACATCACTAACCCATCACTAATGATCTGTATTTCTGCGGAGAAGCCACAGCGTCGTCTTTGACAACAGAGACAACCCGTCTGCCCCGACAGAACAAACCGTTGAACCTGTCTGTTGTCGTCTTGGTGAGAATGAGGTCTAACTGTGTGTAGGAGTGTGTTACATGTGTTTGTGCTGCTCCTTCATTGTGTTTGAGTTTGGCAGGTCACACCACTGTGTAACAGGATCCTCCCTCTGCTGCCACTGTGCTGGAGAATAATACCAGAGGTGTAATGCACCCGCAGTCGTTTGTTAACGGCCTGACGGAGCTTCAACTATGGCCTGGTCTCCGTCACATGGGCTGAAGACTGGGACCAAAAAAAATGAAAAATTCAGTTTAACGTTTAGGATGAAAAACTACAATTAACGCTCATTTTTTGTGACTATTTCTGTGCTGATTTTACTTTTATTCTGTAACTTGAGGATGATTTAAAGGCACAAAAACACATTTATTCCTGAAGATAAGAATTTGAGGAAGAAGACGAAAAATTAATCACCTTTAGGCCAATGGATTTGACAATTGATGCGTTATTTTTTGGTCAGCATTCAGGCTCAGAAGTTTTTTTTTTTGTTTTTTTATTTATTTATTTATTTTTGTTTTATTAAACAGTAAAACTTAACACCAGAACGACTGGCATTTAAAAAAAGAAGGACAACGATCACCAGATTACGAACTCAAAGATCCACACTCCTGCTCAGCAGAGAATAAGGAGGAGTTTCAGACGTCTCCTCCTCTTAAAGCGCTCTATCATAGTCATCGGAGCACAGGTTTAGATAAAGCTCCATTCAGCCAATTGCTGCATTTCTAATCAACATCGGCCTCAGCATTGACGGGTGCTGTTTCTGTTTAGATTATTTAGATTAATTTTCCCAAAATACAGTGAGATTTCAAAATAAAAGTTTACTACGTTCCACATTAGCCCTCTTTGGTCAATCTGTGTCCTGCGTCCATTGGAGCACACATTCTGATAGCTTTCCCAGCCTTGAACAAACATCAAATTTCTTCTCAGGTGTGACAGTAAGTTCGGTATACTTAAGCCACTCCCCTACTGACACTGCACCTCAAGTAGGGGATATATAGCGTGTTGGCGATTGAACTGTGATTTATTTGATTCACTGTGATCATTGCTTCACAGCATTGGGTTGTATTTTTTATTCGAAAAACTTATATATATATAACTTATATAACTTTTAAAGCGACAGCTCTGGTCCTTATAGTGTTGACTTTGTCGCTCATCTCACTTGGAGAGTGACAAATAGGGAATGGTGCCTCGTGTGGCGAAGAAAATTTAGCAAAAGTTCCTGAATGGTAATTTGGAAAACACTGGTTGCGGGTAGCTCGTACGGGAACTTCCCTTTCTAATACTTCAAGGCCAAATTCTTGTTTTGTAATTTGGGTTTTTTTTGTATTTGCAAGTTGGAGGCGGGAGTGAGATAGGGACTGGGACAGGGAGAGGGCGGAGGCCGAGGGGGGAATTCCATTCATTCCCCTGTCATTGGCTGACTCCCTCTTCTCTCTTTTTATCTCCTACTTGTCAACGCTGTGTCCATCTCCCCCCTTTAAGCCCTTCCCCTCTGACCCAGGGTCTGACTCACTAACAGGAAGTGCTGGACTCCCTGCTGGGGGAGGAAATACGTGACGTGTTCAGTAGTGACAGCTAGGATTTAGTTCAACGATGAACGACGGATGATTGGTAAAAGAAATAATGTGACCTGGGTCTCGGGGAAATGGTCTCCACCACTGACACCCAAATCACACTGCACCTTGAAATTATGTGGGTTGGGACGGTGCTATGACCAGAACACCTCAGTGAGAACCTGGCAGCGGGTGGATTAGAACCTGAAGCCTTCTGGACCCAAGTCCACTTCCTGAACTGCAAGCTCATAACATCTCATCTATAAACAAAAATATCACTATATGTATAGTATAAAAAAGTGCCACACATGAATCAGTTTTCAGTAGGGCGCCCTCAAATGGTGCTGTGCTGGTACTGCATGCCAGCGTTCTTTCTCAATACTACCGCGATACTACCTTCTCTACCGCCTGCGGGCACAGATAATAAATATAATGAGTCAGTGACTCCATCATCGCTGGAATTATAAATAATGCTTTATTTCTTTTGAAGTCTGTAATTAGACGAGGATTTTCTGGAATTGCTGACTCTACCACATCAAAGGCCCACGACAGAATTACGGTTTTAAAAAACCAAACACTAATGTGATTGAATGACATGTGATCATGGAAGACGGCAGCAGATCCACAAGTCCTGACTGTGTTTGCTTGATTAGTCATTTGCACTTTTTAAATCCCGGACTGTTCACTGTTCCATGATGTTTTCCAGTTCACCTTAATTCTTCTCTGATTTTTAAACTGTGGGTGGAAACTAAACCCTTGACGCAGACAGTAGGAGAACAGAGTGACGCTACAAAGGAAGAGCTTCAGGGGACAGGTGATCTCCTCACTGTTTGGCCCCTCCTCACCTCCTACCTGGCCCTGGGGAACATGTTTGTGTTTTACAACGATACTTATAAACCAAAGGTTTTACAGTTGAGGATGAGTAACACATTCTTAGGGTGTTGGACACTTGGACTGTGGTGGAATTTGGTGATTTTGAAATACTTGTCTCCTGTCTGGAAGTCTGAAAGGAGAAGTATTTCAGTTTTTCTACTTATCTATTGATTTTATCAATAATTGTTGTTTTAAGGCGAGAATCTGCACAGAATTTGTTCCACTTTTTCAAGTTCTACATGAAAAGTCTTCATTCGGCAGCTGCAATCGGACAAGACTCTAATGCTGCTTTATTTTCAAAGGAAAGGAAGCAAGGAGGGAAGGGAAGGAGGTCAAGCTCCTTGTCAGTGAGACACAAAACAAAATCTCACCTCGGCATTTAACGCATCACCACATTGAACTGTGAGCAGCGTTTGCTCCATGCACTTCTCTGGGAACCTGGCAGCTGGTAGACTCGAACCTCAACCCCAACAGACCCTAGTCCGGTTCCTTACGGCCACCTTTGCCTAAACCAGTGTTGCCCAACCTTTTTTTTGCACCACAGACCGGTTAAATGTCTCAAATTATTTTCACGGACCGGTCGTTAAGTTGTGGCAGATAAATACCCCTTAATAAAATGAAATTTCTGGTGTTTCTATATAATATTTTCCTACCTATAAAATTTTCCTACCCGAATTAACTGCATGGGCACAACAAGGATTTCTCAAGTGCACCTAGCCTATAACTTTCTGCTACCAGACCGGTGTAAAAATCTTGTATCAATGACTCTGCACTAATTCACCCCTGTACTGGTTTTGGTTGGGAGGTTGGGAACCACTGTCCCTTAACACAGACAGATTTAAAGCACAGATTATGCTTGAGACTAAGTTGTCAACAACTGGACCTCAACTGAAGAACTTCATCAGTTTCTAGTTGGTGTCAGATGGACCACTAGAGGACTAGAACTACTAGAGTTCCCTTTGACATCTACTAGAAACTAAAGTTCTTCAGTTGAGGACTTAAACGCCTTCCAACTCCGAGAAGAAGTCCAGGTACTTACAACTAAACCTGTTGGATATCATGAGCTGGATGAAGGCGATTCTTCTCAAACATCACGCATTATGCTGTTTTCTCCAACGGCATGTGGTCACATGACCTTATTCTGATTGGATCAACGGAGTAAACAGAGTTTGAATAAAGAGAATAAAACAGAAGTGTTGTACAGGGTTTACAGTTTGTAAATCATTTTCAAGTTTTATCCTGAGTTGGAGTTTTTTACGAGGTAGTAAAGAGATATAAAGTGATATAAAGCAACGGTTCAGCCAGAAAATTTGGACAGAAGACAGAGAAGACTGAAAAACATCTCCAAGAACAAGTGTTTCCAAAGAGTTGACACATATTTCCTGCGTGTTTCATCGCTCACATGCGCGATATTTGTTCAGCAACTGAGCAGCAAAGAAAGTTTTAATAGTGGAGTGGAGGTGCG
The DNA here is from genome assembly GCA_016785265.1 of Paraplagusia blochii. Taxonomy (NCBI): domain Eukaryota; kingdom Metazoa; phylum Chordata; class Actinopteri; order Pleuronectiformes; family Cynoglossidae; genus Paraplagusia; species Paraplagusia blochii. The sequence goes on from JAFBJS010000753.1 coordinate 58,667, forward strand.
TGTGTGTGGGGTGAGTAAGTCCAAAGTTCAGGGTGTGATTTCAGCTGCCCTCCCCCACCTCCGCCCCTTAATGACTCACTCCCAAAACAAAGCTCGTCCCTTCTGGCGGTGCAGGGAACGAGGTGGAGTTACGGGGAAAAGGGGAGGGTGAGATAAAAGAGAGAAAGGCAGAAAAGAGGTGAGAAAAGACGCCATGAAAGGCCGGACCACAACTGTCACTCAGATCCCACAGCCTTCATTAAATTTTATTATGACATGTCGTTTTTTTTTATCGAAACCATCAGGGAATTGGATGCGGTTTCGTTCCAGGAGAGACTGCTGTGTTAAAGCTGTGGTTGGCAGCTCCCCTGCTGCACACTCAGCCTCACATGAGTCACATCTGAAGTCTTCAAAGTTGGAAACTTTGATTGATTTATTGGGGAGATTTTTCCGAGCCTGTGCCGTCAGACTGGAGTTTTGAAGATAAATAAAGGAAAATAATTTGTTATTTTTTGTGTAATATATCAGTCATTCATCTTCATCTGCTTGTTCTCACATGCGTCCTGTGGGTGGTGCTTGTCCACCACCCAAATCGCATTGCACCATACTGTGAGCCTTCCCGTGGGTTGTGAGTCCACTGGAAGTGGGTCGGGATGGTGCGATGCTCAGAGCACCTCAGTGGCAACCTGGCAACGGGTGGATTTGAGCCTGAAACCTTGTGGACACAAACCTGCTCCCTTTACCACTAAGCCACCAGTGTTGCCAGTGTATAGTATTTATATCTGTAACTAGACACAGGTTGACGTATTTGCAGTTTATTTTTTATTTTTTTGTAATTTTTCCTTTCTCATGATTTTCTGTGTGCAACGAGAACTTTACAAATAAATCAACTTTGGCAAAGATTATTTGTCTGCAAAAAGACTGTAACCTTTTTATGTTAATCCAATTTTGTGGGGGCGTGGCTTCGAATTCCACCACTGCCAATAATTTTGTAACAGCGGTGGCCTAGTGATTAAGAAACCGGACTGGGTTACGAGGGTTCCAGGTTCGAATCCACCAACTGGCAGGTTACTACTGAGGTCCACTGAGCATGGCACCGACTTAGGCAAACTTAGGTCCGGGGGCCAAATGTGGCTCGGTTGGTGATTTAATCCGGCCCAGATTAATTTATATGATCATAATCCTGCTGCCTTTTCAATGCAATACCAGTATTTCCTCAACTTTAACCTCCATTCATGACGTTTACACATCGTTTTTCTTAGTCCTCACAAATCCACGATCTATCTAGAGGGCAGTTATCAGTCTGCACAACTATTTTTCCCACAGTCCTCTGCTTCAGCATCTTTTCATCCTACGCAGAAACTTCTCTAAGCGCTGATTACATCATACTACAGGAAGCTCATAACCATCGCGTCACATCTCGGTCCTTGGACTACAGCTTGCTGACCCCTCTCCAGGGCCCCGCCCCCCAGGGCCAGTTTTCAAAACTAGGAGAAGAGAAAAAAAAAAGCAGCTGCGAGGAGATTAAATTCTTTGTGTGAAAAGTTCAGAAGCAATAAAAAATGAAATGAACACAAGGCACGTCAAACACAAAGGCCTTATTGTTGCTGGACAGAGGCATTCCTCTGTGTGTGTGTGTGTGTGTGTCTGTGCGGGTGTGTGTGTGTGTGTGTGTGAGCAGAGGCTGATGGAATTTCAGTGGCTTTTGCACAGAGACAGGAAGACAGAGGACAGGAGAGACAAAGGACAAAGCACTGAGGGACAAATATCTTAAATTAGAGAAACTAATGTGTTTTATGATTGGATTTATACTTAAATGAACAGCAGGGGGAGCTGATGCAGTTTCTTGTACTATTTTTGTTTGGCTACAGAAGAAGAATCCAACTTACTCTAAAGCAGACATGGGAAAACTAAGGCCCGGGGGCCAGATGTGGCTCGTTGAGCTTTCAATGCGGTCCGCCAACCTTGTCCAAAATTTAAATGATTTATTTCTATTATGATTCCACTTTTGCCTTTTAGCTGCAATGCTTGCTTTTCCCCAGTAGATGATGTCATAAACACTATTAGAAATGTAGCATTTTAAGTTTAATTCATGACTTTTACTTGACATTTATCAAAGTTCAAAGGATTCGCTGCAGCTTTCTGCTCTTGACTTGGCCCTAGTGGTCAATTTTGGGACCTATGGATGGATGGACCTAGGGATTAATTTCAGTGCAAATATCAAGACATTTTTTTAAAAGTGACCAACATCACTAAGGTTCTCACATCAGTAGCTATGACATTGTACTGACAAAATGGTTTTTTTAGGCATTCCATGTTTTCCTGTTCATTGGATTCTTCCGGGAATATACGCTTAGTAGCAGCAGGCATTAAAAATGAACAAAAAACTTAAAAAAACCAGGTTGGTCTAATAAACGTCATGTTTTCTTTGACTTTATATTTGTGATTTGTGATAGTATCAGTATATATACACATATATTGTGTCTCTGTTTTTCTCATTTTGTTGTTTATATATAATATATATATATATTATATATAAACAACAAAATGAGTAAAACAAAATTAAAAACTGAAAAACAGAGACACAATATATATATATTTAATATACATACTATATATATATATTCTGTTTCTGTTTTTCAGAAACAAACATATATACACATATATAATATATACTATAAATATTATATACATATATAATATATATGTATAGTAGGGCTTGTAGTAAAAGCACCCATGTGATTGTTGATGTTAGGGGCCACTGCTTCACTCATGTTTGCTCATGGGATAAACACACACACACACACACACACACACACACACACACACACACACACACACACACACACACACACACACACACACACACCTCCAGCCTCATTTCCTGTAATCTCTCCTAACCTGACATTTGAACCCTGGGGAGGGTGTTGACACTTTTAAGACCCCCCGATTTCCGCTGCCTGGTTGTGATCTGTCCAGGGAAGAGGTTTTCAGTCAAACACAGTCATGTTGGACACAGAAGGGTTCACGAAACTCTGGGGTTTGGAGTTTTCCTACTAAAAAAAAACATCTCACGTGTATTTTTGACAATAACACAGTCAATACAAGGAGGAAAAAGTCAAACTCACAAAACAACAGGAGAAACACTTGATGTTTTGGTCTCCGGCTACTGGCAGATAAAGACGCTGGAACAGGAGGCTCCAAAGACAAAGAACATGTAGAAGCAGAGGCGTGGACCTAACAAGACACAGGTGGGACGCATTAGACACAAAGAGCAAGAAATCACTGGAGCCATGAACATAACAAGGCAGAAAAATGGTTGACCTAGAAGAAGGAATGATGGGAAAACAGTTGAAACAAAGACCAGAGAAGGTAAAGAAAAATGACGTAGAAGGAAAAACTCAGTTTCATCTTTTCCTTAATCTAATGTCTGACTCTGTGTTAAATAAATAACTCCACACCTCGGCCCCCACACCCACTGGTCACGGCCCTGACTCAGGTTCAGACGCCTGATTATTTTGTAATATTTGCCTTGAAAGACTCACAGGTCGGAGCAGATCATGGTGGTTATTTCCTGGATATGAACTAATGTCACACTCTTTGATTCTCAATCTCTCCGCTCTGTTGAGCGCAGATGAATGATCTCATCTTTTTTTTTTTTCAAGAGATCAACCCGGGGCAGAGAGTTGCCGTTCCCCCTCACACGCTGTTCCACCGCGCAGCCTTTTATTTCATGTAAACTCAGAAGAGCAGAACAGATGAAGAGAGATAAGGGCAGAGTTTTGAAACGCTGGTGACTCCACGGAATGAGACAGTCATGGGATAAAAGAGGAGTGATTTAAGATTCTACCTGGTGCAACACGTCCTGGAAATTCCCATTAATGTTCTGAACAACACACGCGGACACATCAGTCACGTTCCGTCCTCCGGATTCTTTTGATTAACAGATCATTTCTATACGGGTTATTTCATCAATCAAAGTCAATTAATTTGTCCTTTCCTCACGAGTCAATATTTGGTAAAAAACATTACCCTCAACAGATGAAAACAGGTTCAAGGAACGAAAAACCAGAAATTTTTGTTATTTTTTTTGTTCTGGAGTTGAAACCCTGGTTATGTTTCCGGTTTGCTGGTTCAAATCCCTGACCTTTACTACAGCTGCCTCCCATGTTCATCTTTATGCTGAGGACACATTATCTACAGATCTGTTCCGTCTTCTCTCTGCAGGTCCGGCTTCGTCCACTTTCAGTCTTGACCATAATAAAACTAAACTTCATGAACTTCTTCATCAGAAATTTACCAAAAAAGTCGATTCTTCTTCTTCTTCTCCTTTTGGTTTGTCCCTTATTTAGGTGTTTCCACAGTGAATCACTGTCCTCCATCTCACCCTGTCCTCCCCATCTTCTACCCTGACTCCAACAACCTCCATGTCCTCCCTCACTGCATCCATCAATCTCCTCTTTGTCTCCTACCTGGTCGCTCCATCTCTAGGATCATTCTTCTACCAATGTGTCCACTGTCCCTCCTCTGAACATGTCCAAACCATCTCAATCTCAGTTTTTTCTCCAAACCTTCCTGTCTGTGTTGTCCCTCTAATCACCTCATTCCTGATCCTGTCCATCCTTGTCTCTCCTAAAGACAATCTCAGCATCTTTAACTCCTCCACCTCCAGCTCTGTCTCCTGTCTTCTGCCTATTCCTAGTGTCTCTAATCCATCCATCATGGCTGGTCTCACCACCTTCCCCTTCACCTTAGTCGACTCTCTTCTATCACTGCTTGACACTTGGTCCAATGTCTTCTGATGGAACAGGGATTGAAAATCTGATGAGCAGTGAACCAAGGCTGAAAAACCAAAAACCCAGGCTGTTGTCAGGCTGCCCCAGACAAGCACCGAGGTTGTGGTTCCTGCGGGAATCGAAACCCAGAAGTCAGTCAGGCTGGTAAACATCATAAAAACAGTTTAAAGAAGAAAAAAAACTCTGCCTTTCGTCCGTGCCTGTATTTGGTTCAAAGAGTTCTTTGTGTTCTTTGTCACCGCGGTGTTTACCGTGTGCCGGGTTTAAAAAAAAAAAAAAAAAAAACACAGTGAAAGATGATGTATGAATGTGTGTTTGTAATGGAATGTGTGAGTGTGTTTTCTTGTAAGTGTTATGCCATCACCTGTGTGTTTTTCCCTGCAGCGCAGCCTCTCACAGGCCTCAGCTTGTCCTCCAACGTTCACGGATGTCAACAACACTCGCAAGACAAACTCAGGACACTGGGTTTACTGTGATTTCAGGATCTCCCATTAATGTTCCGTACGGAACGTTAGAGAAGATCTAACAGAAAATCCTATATTATAAAAAAAACAAAGAAATTAATAATTTATTGAATGGGAAAAACTCGATGTATGTTAGAATCATATGACGTTTCTCCACAGGTAAAAATTATTTTATTTCTCTCGGTAGAATTAGCAACAGCGGTGGCCTAGTGGTTGAGGAAGCAGACTTCAATCTGCAAGGTTTTGGGTTCAAATCCATCAGCTGCCATGTTGCCACTGAAGGGTTCTGATCATCGCATTGTCCTGACCCACAACAACCTCCAGTGGGCTCTCCACCCACAGGACGGCTGACAGTATGGGGCAGTGTGATTTGGGTGGCAATGATGGAGAATGTTGCTCCTGAGACCCAGTATCGATGAGGATGAAGATATATCAGTGTTTAATTTCTCAAAAAATGCATTTCTTGTTTTAATATGAACACTTCCAGCCTTATCTAAAAATTTCCGATTAATTTATCGATTCACAGGCTACCATCCGATTCAGGAACGATTCATAAAAAATATTAAACGATCGATCCAGTTCGATCCGATTCGATCCAAACCGATTAATTTGCACACCCCTAGTACATACAGTGTATGTTAGGGGTGTGACGATTCACTCACATAACGATCCGATTCATATATCGATTCACAGGCTACGATCCGATTCAGGAGCGATTCATAAAAATATGAAACGATCGGTTCAGTTGATCCAATTCGGTTCAGTTCGATCTGAACCGATCCAAAACGATTAATTTGCACACTCCTAATATATGTGTATATATATATATATATGTATATATATATATATATACATATATATATACATACATATATATATATACATATATATAAGATGTATATATAGTGTATATTAGGGGTGTGACGATTCACTCACATAACGATCCGATTCATATCTCGATAACCCAAGTCTGCTTCCTTAACCATTAGGCCGCCAACTACCTGTTTTCCATCTCCCCCTGTCCTCTGTATCTTCTACTCCAACTACCTCCATGTCCTCCCTCACTGCATCCATCAATCTCCTCTTTGTCTACTACCTGGTAGCTCCATCTTTAGGATCATTCTTCTACCAATGTCTCCACTGTCCC
>JAFBJS010000755.1:0-15318 GCA_016785265.1 Paraplagusia blochii
AATAACCGTGGCTGGGTTTGTATTTCCACATGTGACAAACACTGTGTTTTTTTTTTTGTTTTTTTTCCCACATGTATATTCATACTGTAGACTCATAGGGACAAACACAGAAACACTAATGAAGAGATATTTCATCACAGTAAACAATAAAACCAAAAATGTAAAATAAACAAGTTGAATGAAAAACAAGCAACATTGAGAAAAGTATATACATATAGAAATAAATGTACATATATACAGATATTTAAATATATGTACATATATTCATGCCTTTTTTTCTGTTCAATTGTTTTATGCCATATGTATATATATATATATATTATGAACATATTACACATATTTTTTATCTACTAACCTCTGTAAAATTGTCTAAGTTACTTCACTCTCCTTTTGGGCTGGATTTTATGCCTAAACATTATTTATTTGTTTGTTTTGGTTTTGTTTTTTGTTTGTTTGTTTGTTTTATCTGATTCTGAGAATAGCAGAAATAAATTATTTGTCAATAACTATACACTAAACCAGGGTTGCCTAGATTTTTTCTTTTTTAATCTTGTGATCTACTTTTCAAATCACTAGGTTGAAGTGATCTACAAAGATTGAACCTCAATATATATGAACCTCAATATATTTTCCCTATATAAACTGGATATCTTATCTTGTTTTACTGACTGACTCAGTACCTATTTGATTGTTTATCCCAGTGATTAGCATCTTAAAATAGAATTACATCTTTATGAGAGCACCCCTGCTCTAAACCATGGGTGACCAAAGTGGTGCACAGAGCACAAATACCTTCTTGTCTACCTACGATGTTGACAGGGTATGTTCTAAAAATACTAGTCATCAAAAACAATACTGTTACTCTCCTTTTGGAATCACTTGCAGTGATATTCTAGTGGATACAGCAACAATGATGAGAAGAGTGTCTACAATAGTATTTCCAGTGACGTGTGGCGGGATTCATATTGGGTGAGGCACTGACGTCATCACAGTCTGATTACAACTATTCGACTCGTATAGCATCTCATTCAGCATTTGATTAGCAACATTTCAACATTTCATATTGGCGTTACATATACAAACCTGAGCATATAAAAAAAAAGTTTTGGTCATAGTCCTCCTTATCTTTCTTCAATTTTAAAAGTCTCTCTGTCTCAGTGGAGATCACAGCCAGAATAGAAGGATTTGAGTCCCTGATCACTCCTGTCCCACTGGATGTTTTCAGTATATTCAGTGTGGAGAATGACCGCTCCAGCTATGCTGTTGTCATTGGCACAGTGAGCACTAGCTGGAGGTACTTTGTCTCTTTTGGAAAAACATTTCAATAAGATCCTTCTGGGCCAAAATTTGTGAAGCTGTCCAGGATATTGACATTCTTCCCTCAAATGTTGATGAGCTATACAGTCCTTTCATTCCATATAGCTCTCCTGCCATTACATGAGGCCAGAGAACTGTGAGCCTCACAGTGCAGCTCTGAGCAGTGGTTTTCACACATACAATTGTTGATAATTAAAAATAAACACTAAGCATTGTCTACAGCTGCTGAAATAATTGGACTTAAATCATATAATAAAAGTGTTGGAACATTTTAGTGACATCTAGAGGAACAGCATAGAAATCCATGGTGAGGCCCAGTGCTGGGCAGTGCTCTCCTCTTCGTATTAAACAGTTAATGGGAAATTTCAACAATTTTGAAAAACAATTCCAAAACTGACAAAGTTATTTATTAAATGTAAAAGAACTTTAACACTTTATTAATATGACCATTTAATGTATTCTTTATTTTATATTTTTATAATGACAAGTGAGGCTGTGCCTCCCTGGCCTCCCCTAACTGCACCTCACTGAGTGTGTCCCAAAACTGATTATTATTACAGGATTTCTGTATAAAACAAGTAACTTATCATATTAACAAGATCCCCTGAAGGAGTTATGAGTTCCAAAAAGATTGGTGAGCCCAGGTCTAATGCCTTATTTGTAGGTATAAATATTTTTTTTTATAATTGATCAGCAGATTCTCCTGAAACTCGGATTATTTCTATCCACTCCAGTGTGGATAATCCTACTGACCTATTTGTCTTTGTGTCCCAGTCCAACATGAGTCAACATCTTCAGTTCCCTAACGCTGGGAAATGATTTAGCAGTGAGAGGGAAACATAACAAACTAAAGAATAATATTGGACTTGCACAATTTGGATCCTAATTGTTTCTCTGGAAAGTTGCAGTTTTCCTTGGTCGGAAAATACACATCACCAATGTTGAACAGCATATTTCAGGTCAGGCCCTGCAGCAAGAAAACAAAAAAAAATGTGGAAGAAATTTGAATGATTGAGAGAAACCCTAATTGGGGCAGATGTAACTCCCCCTGGAGAGAAGTGCCTCCCACCTCCTACACAGCAGCATCATCCTTCATCCATGCTGCTGCGGTTGCTGCTGCTGCTGCATGAAAAGGCATCTTCTCTGTTTTGATCTTTCTGACAGCACTACTGATTGGATATCACACAGTATGTTTGGGGTTGAAGCCCCTCCTCCACCACCAGGCCCAGCAGCACTTGCAAGACTTGGCTTACCCCTTGATTTGCCTCTTTTGCGCATTTTCCGCCACATGCAGCACTTTGTTGATCACAACTCTCTACAAATAAAGAAAAGACCCCTGGCCCCCAGTGGCACTGCAGGAAAACAAGCAGAAAAAGCCACGGAAGCGGGGTGAGGCCGCGGGCTGGTGCTGGCATGTAATAATTCACTGCTGACATCATGTTGACTACCAGGGGAAAAAAAATGCCCCACGTAAATAAAATAATGTGTTTATCAGCAGAAGCAGAAGGAGCCGCAGCTGCTGTTTGACAAAGTGGAGAAAAATATTAAAGGCTTGTATTTTAGAATTGCAGAGTCAAAACTGCCGGAACTCTAGATCAGGGGTGTTCACACGTTTTTGTCTTGTGAGCTACTTTTCAAATGACCAGGTTGAAGTCATAGGTTGGATCACCTGGATTATATATGGATATAACTCTAAATATATTTACCTATATAAACTGGATATCTTACTGTCTACATTTACATTTAACATATGTTATACTGTCTGACTCCTTTATTATTCTCACTTTAGTCCAATGATTAGCGTCTTAAAATAAAATTACATCTCTAGTTTTAATTACTATTATTATTATTTTTTTTATTTTATTGCTCGGGATCTATGACCTCTCCTTTGAAGATCTACTGGTAGATCTCCATCTATCAATTGGGAATCCCTGCTCTAGATCTTTGCTATTATATATACAGGACTGTCTCAGAAAATTAGAATATTGTGATAAAGTTCATTATTTTCTATAATGCACTCCTCCGGTGTGTGACTGAACGGCCGAGTCAACACAGTCTCAGTGAAAGCACCTCGCACAACCACACTTCAAAACGTTGAACTATCTGAACTATTATAATAACAAGAGCATGTTCCAGGTTTTAACCCTGAGGCTGTAAAAATAATCCTGGCTCATTTTCTTTTTATTGAGCTCCGAAAGAAGAGCTCCGGCCAGATTTATTCAACCCTCACTATTAGAGCTGACCTGTGGTCAGAGCGTAAAATAGTTTGGCCTGATGTCTAAGCCTGGATTCACAACTCTCAGGGTCAGAAAGAAACACGGTGTCTTTTTAAGGATGTGACGGAGAGGTGCAAGATTCCCATAGTTGCGGATCTGGAGAAAGACTCATATTTGGACAGGGACGTTACTTTTACCATGGGTAATGTCCAAAATAAAGGGAGACAAGCAGGACAATCACGAAAAACAAAAACAAGATATAAATAGTCGAAAAATGCAAGTTTATGGCGCAAGAAATGCTGCCAAGTGAATATTTGTGCCAATAACAAAAAAAACATTCTGATCCTGTTAATGCACAACAAAAACAAGCAAGACTCTAGCCCAGGGGTCGCCAACCTTTTTGAATCTGAGAGCTACTTCTAGGGCACTGAGTAATGAAAGGGCTACCACTTTGGTCACACAATTCTGAAAGAAGAAAGTGGCACTGTTCATCTTTAATTAAATTGAATTCTATTAATGGCATTCCACGTGAAGACGCTGATTGTTAATGATTAATAATTTAGCAATAAGGATTCAGAATGAATCAATAAGGTAGGAAGCAGATAAATATTTATTTCTTATTTACCTTTCCAATTGTTTCATTTTCAAATGATAACTTCCACAACATTTTGCAGGAAACCACGTCCAATTTGTCAAGACGCTATTAATTTTCATCAAATCATGAACTCTGCACCATGTTTGTACGAATGATCAATTCTGTAAGATTTGACAAAAAGCCTTTAACTCGCGGATCTTTTCTGTCTGTAGTGCGGGTGGGTAGTTAGCATTGTAACTTTATTGACAAGTGCTGAAGTGCCTCTCCACGTTGTGCCGCTTTGCCGTCGCCACAGTCGCACCACAAATGAGACACGAACAGTTTTCTTTCTCATTAGTAAAAAATAATTCTTCCTCCCATTCACTGTAAAAATAATACGTTTTCTTCCTTTTTTCCGCCATGTTTATGTGAGTAGAAATAGCTTTTGTCTCCCTATCTTTGCAATGCTTAAGACCAAGGCTAAGTTTGTCATGCACACTAGACTGACCACTGCCCCATTCTACGTCAGAATTCTCATATTAGCGAACTCTGCTACTTTATGATTTTTTTAAAGGTTTTTATATTTTTTTATACTTTTTGTTTTTAATTTACATCACTGTAAATGCAATTCAAAAAAGATGGCAACAAAATTTAACAAAATTTTAGACAGTGATAGTTCGTGATTAGGTCTTTTTTTAGAACTGGCTTGCGGGCGACTGACATGGTAACTGTGTGCCCGCGGGCACAGGGTTGGCGACCCCTGCTCTAGCCTTTTCATCGAGATAAAAATAGTGAAGGAGAAGGTTCCTAATGAGCCTCAAAATGCAAGTTTGTGGCACAAAACTTGCTGCAAAGTGAATATTTTTTGCTAAAAGTAAAGGAACATAACGTGTGAACATGTGAACATATTAGTAAAAACAAGCAAAACTGCAGCCTTTTCATTGAGAAAAATATATCACCAAAGAGAAGCAAGGCTGTAGCCTTTCCTTTATGAAACAACTGTGAAAGAGAAGGTTCTGAATAGTTCACAAAATGCAAGTTTATGGGCCAAAAAACAAGAAAATCTAAACTCTATCATGACAAAGGAAATGCCCCAAAAGTGTCTCAAAGTGCAAGTTTGTGGTCTTCAATGAAACTGAATCGTTGTGTCTCAGATTCATTTCTAAATGTCCGTAAGTTGTCTGGGGATACCTTCTCATTTCCTTGCTGTGTCTTTTGTCTCCAACAGAGCAGCCAGTGAAGAATCAGCTAATTGGATGAAAACATGTTGATATTTCACCACACTTGTTTTGACATCATCAGCTTCAATTGAAACCCACGCAAATGATCAGAGGAGCCACATCTGCGTCCGTTTGGTATCCAAAGCTAGAACAAAAAAAGAAAAACAACGTCCCTAAGCCCAATCTTTATAAACCTCAATACTAAAATAGTTTCTCTGTATGAGATCCAGCTGTGGAGTTTGCTGGAAAAAAAATGCACAAGCATGAAGTTGTATTTATATCTTTTATATATATATATATTTTTTTTTTTTTTTTGGTAATATTTTGGCAAAAAGTTAATTAACTTATTTTTCCAGATGGAAAATCCCGTAAAATTGAAATGAAAATATTTTTCTTCGACTTTGAAGATGTCATTGAGAAAGTATTTTGTTTTTGGAGACCATTTCACAGAACACGGCACAGTCCCTGTGAAGCCTGATGTTAGCTTTGGAGAACAGGTCCTGCTGAAGGCTGTGGATGTAATTCTCTGTCACTTATGATAAATTCTCCAAAGACAAAGACGAGGTGTTGTTTGGAAAGGACGGACTGAAGTGGCCGAGAATGGCTTCCCGAGGCACGTAGGCATCAGGGAGAATTGTTTTAATACAGCCTAGGAAAATATGTCAGGCTGTGAGACTGCAGCCACACAAGTGGAAGATTGTGTTTCACCTCGAGATGACGGCTTCCAGATCCAGAAGAGAACACATTATTTAATTCAGTTTGTTTGTTTTTTTATCTTTGACTCCAGTTATTAATTGATTAGCAATACAGCATAAAATTATATTTCTGACCCAACTTTTATTTTTGTTTTGCTGTGGAAAACTGAATTTGAATAAATGCTTCTCCCACAGCGACCTCCAAAAATATATTTTTGAACTTGCCTGCTTTCAGAGCAACAGTTGTTTGTCTCTTCTGACATATTTGATACATTTATTTCTGAGTTAAATCCAAAAAGGACATTTAAACTGAAAAGTCATTAAACAACACAGTGGAACCTGGTGGTGGAGGCAATGCAGGAACAACCACTCCTGTGTGTCATATTATAAAAAATAATGAATCTCCTTTGTGCAGACTTTGGTGCAGAGCATTTAAATTTATCTTTAAGGTGATTTGCTTTATGTCATATTGAAAAGTAATTTCTGGATAAGAAATCTACCATTTCTTCATCCTTTCAGTAAGTTCAGTAAGTACCCTGGTCCAACTTATATATAAAAAAATATATAGGATTTCAGAGGCGGTCGCCAGTGGTGGCCTAGTGGTGAAGGAAGCGAACTTGGGTTAGCAGGGCTTCAGGTTCGAATCCAGCTGCCAGGTTGCCACTGAGGTGCTCTGATCATAGCACCGTCCCGACCCACATAACTTCCAGTGGGCTCAACACACACAGGAAGACTCACAATATGGTGCAATGTGATTTAGGTGGTGCAAGCTGCCCCTGCGCAGAACAAGCAGAAGATGAATACATTTATTTCAGAGGGAATCTTCGCTTTGGCCCAGAGTCGATGTCAAACAGTGACGTGTGGTGAGGTACTGTTTTACAAATATACAAACCATACATGTCACCTTATTCAACAGTTGATAGGCAGCATTTAATGTGTTTTGTTTGCAATTTCAGATAAGAATTCTTTACACAAACTGAAGCAGAGAAGAAAAGAAATTGTGAGAAAAACTATTATTATGGTCTAACCTTGAGTTATAATTGAAGTCCATGTGTCGCTGGTTTTTAACAAAAGTATCAGTAACACGTCTGTAATAGTCCTCCTTGTCTTTCTTCAATTTTTAAAGTCTCTCTGTCTCAGTGGTGATCACTGCCAGAGAAGAAGGTCCAGAGTCCCTGATCACTCCTGTTCCCACTGTATGAGAATGACCGCTCCACTGATGCTGCAGTCGCTGGCACAGTAACCACGACTTGGAGTAACTTTGTCTCCTCAGGAACAGTTTCAATTAAAACCTATTTCTTTAGAGTTCTCCTACCATGACATGAGGCCAGAGGACTGTGGCCTCACAGTGCAGCTCTGAGCAAAGGTTTCTGACTGTTCAAGACCAGAATATGTGACACACATACAGTTTTTGATATTCAAACATGAACACTGTGCATTGTATGTACAAGTTGAAATAATTATATTTAATTCATATTGTAAAAGTGTTGGACAACTTTGATAGTGACATGAAAAACGGTCTTTCTGAATATAGCATAGACAGCATAGGAATCCATATAGTTGAATGGTTAATGTGAATATTCAGCTATTTTGAAAAAAAAAAAAATTCAAAAAATGTATTTATGAAGTGAAATGTAAAAAAAACTGTTCAATATTAAAATTATATATGTCCAAGATCACTTGCCTCTCCTGACTGCCTTTCACTGATGTTACTGGTGTGGAACCCCTGGGTTTACTTTCTTGGCCAGTTTGAATCCTGGCCCGCTTGGTTGTCCATTTCTAGTGGGCTCACCTCCATGTGGTAAGCTGCAATTTGGAAATGGATAATGCTTGTTTTTTTTTCACACTGACAGCCACTAGGGGCACTCTAGACTTGTGTACTACCATCTGATACTAAAGCAAGTTGCAAGTTGCAAGATTTCCCAGCAACTAGTGTAAATATATGACATTGCCCATTGAAATCTATTAGACTTCATTAGATTAGAATCAGATTAAACAACAAATTCATTATTTACAGATTTGCTACTAGAGAATCAAACCCAGGGCTCTCCTCTTTTGATTGAGTTTGATGGAACTGACAAATACATTTTATTAACTGACCTTCAATTTTTAGGACATGCTGCCTGAACAAACAAGACAGACAAGTTCAGTTACACTATCTGTTTATTCTGTTTGTCAGCTCAACATTCTGTAAAAGCTGTGTTTCATCATCACTTTTTGCCGAAGTCTCGACCTCTCCTCACCTCTGCTCTCCCACCACACACTGGCCTTTGATAGCCTGAAAGGTTCCTTAAAATGTCATTTGTCATGATTATGTATTTCAGGTAACAATCTTCATCCGTTAAGGGTAAAGAACAGCCACATTCTGTGAGTTTCAATTTCTTCAACTGAAAACGGAGCTGATTCACTTAAAATACATCAATGCTGCTCATGAACAATAAGACAACTGCATGTGTGTGTGGTCATACAAAGGCCTTTTAGTGAGGAGAGGATGAGGAGAAGGAGGATGGAATCAGGATGATGGCGTTCATTACACGCTCTGGTGCACACACCCATAACCGTGGTTCAGCTGTGCAGCCATCAATCTTACACGCACCCTATGAACACACATGCATTGTGGGGCCATTTCTGATTTTAGGACATTGTACTGAAATTATACCAGTAGATGTTTGAGCACGACCAACAAGGAATAAATAAAATACTGGTTCAAACTTTTGTTTCAGTCTAAATCTCAGAAATTGTTTAATGGAAAATTGGAAAAAAATGGTTCGTAGGAAACACTCTTAAAACTGAACAAGCACTTTAACTCACAGTTCTTTAGTAAAAGATAGTGTAATATACCATGGATTTTTTTGTTTGGTATATATGGCATCTCTTCATTGGCTACTAATGGATCCTAAAATACATTTTAGGATCCATTAGTAGCCAATGAAGAGAAGCGAGGACCGGGGAGATGCAGTTCTCTAGTGAGATTATATATTCTAATGA
Organism: Paraplagusia blochii; assembly: GCA_016785265.1. Taxonomy (NCBI): domain Eukaryota; kingdom Metazoa; phylum Chordata; class Actinopteri; order Pleuronectiformes; family Cynoglossidae; genus Paraplagusia; species Paraplagusia blochii. The sequence goes on from JAFBJS010000755.1 coordinate 9,011, forward strand.
AATATATACCAAACAAAAAAATCCATGGTATATTACACTATCTTTTACTAAAGAACTGTTAGTTAAAGTGCTTGTTCAGTTTTAAGAGTGTTTCCTATGAACCATTTTTTTTCCAATTTAGTTTAAGGTTAATTGTTAATTACATTTAAGGCTCTCCATGGGCTGGCACCCTCCTATATAGTGGAGTTGATACAACCCTATCAACTTACTAGATCACTTCGTTCTGTAGGAGCAGGTCTTCTTGTGGTTCCACGAATCTCTAAATCTAGACTTGGAGCTAAAGCTTTCTGCTACCAGGCCCCTCTATTGTGGAACAACCTGCCAGTTCTAGTCCGGGAGGCCGACACAGTTTGTACTTTTAAGAGTAAGCTAAACCTTTCTTTTCGACAGCGCCTATAGTGGCCTACAGATCCAGCCATAGTCCTCATGTGAGGCCTTCGGCTGGACCTTGGGTTCTAGATATGGTGCTTTAAGTTAAGAATGCTGGGGGTCCAGTGGCATACTGGGTCCCCTATTACTGTCCTCTATCTCTATCTCTCCTTCCTTTCACTTATTTATTTATTTCCTATCACTGTCCCCTATTTCTTTCTCCTTCCTTTTCCTTGTTTGGTCCCCATTAGCACCCCTTGCCAGGCACCTCACGTCCCTGGAGTCCTGATTGCCATAGGCAGCCACTGCATACTACCTCACTACCAACCTACAATCAAGAGTTCCCTAGGACCAGACCTGGAGCAGATTGACTTAAAATGGACCGTATAATTATAATATATCATAATAACTTATAATGGGACTGTGAGAAGGTGAGCGACACCCCCTTCTCACCGTCTCCCCGGAAGTGGCTGGCGTCACTTACGAGGAGGAGAGACAGAGACTCTTGAACAGAGGTGTGCTATATGTGTAATAACGTTGTCAATATTATTTTATTATTATTTATTTCACGCGGGTTTGTAAGCTTGGTGACGGTATGTTAATGGGGGCTGTGCACGGACGCGGGAGCGCGGTGCGCCGCGTCACGTCATTCAAACATTTACAACTCACCGTCAGCAGTTTTACTTACACTTTTCCACCCGACGTTCAGTGAGATACCCACTGCCCGTCCTGCATCTCATCCAGTTAACTGTTTCAGCCTTGGACCTTTCATACATTCACATACACTCACTCACACATCCACAGTCACTCCGCTGCACTCACCTCGCTGTCCGGATTCAATGTTCCTGTGCGGAAGCGCGCGCCGCTTCAGGGGCGTTGTTTATCCAGCGCGGGGCCAGAGGGGGCACAGCCCATTATGCACAGGGCTGTTTGTATCAATTCATATTTGTATATAGGTGTGAATGGTACTGTGAATATTATGTGAGAAGTGTGGTAATGTTAATGACATCTATATGAATGTATGTATTGTAGATATGTATTGAGTGTCTACTTGTAATTGTATTTTTTTTAAAGCCATTGGTGTGCAGGTTTCCCCTCTGTAATGGTTTGTCCCAATTAGGCCTAGTCAGGCTGCACTATTTAAGTGAGGTTCAGTGGTCTCTAATGGGGGGGAAGAGTGTGGAGTATTTTGACGGATTGTCCTGCAAAGTGAATGACTGTTCTGCTGCTTTTGTTATAGAGAATTAAAACTAGCTGGCTGGCCAAAGCTAAGTTCTTCTTGCTCGTTCTTCACTTTACCACCTTTTCCGGTTTGCCCTGATCCCTTTAAGTGTGGGACGCCGCTCGGTCCCTCACAGGGACCTTAATTTATAATGTATAATAATTAACTGCTGTTTGTCTGTGTAGATTCTCAGTCATCCAGGTAATTCAATCCAAAATTAGTTACTTCGAAAGCAACTGGACATAGTAGGTTTCTTGAAGACGTTTCACCTCTAATCCAAGAGGCTTCTTCAGTTCTGAAGAAGAACTGAAGAAGCCTCTTGGATGATGATGTTGATCACCCTGAGGTTTCTTCATTTTTTTCCTGCCTGGGTTTTTAGGAGTTGTTCCTCAGCCGGTGCAAGGGTCTATAAGGGCAGGGGGTCATTGTCTGATTTGTATATTTTTCTTTGTATTTGTAACTGTGTGTGAAGTGCCCTGAAATAGCTGTTGCTATGATTTGGCACTCTAAATCAATATAGTTGAAGTTGAAACAAACTCTTTGTATTTGCGATTAACACCACAACATACAACAAAATGTGTGACCTATGCATTTTACCCATCACCAAAGTGAAAAGTGGGCAGCTTTGAGCACGTGGGGAGCAGTGAGCGGAGATGATGCCATGCTCAGAGCATTTTGTTGGTAAGCTGGTAGTGGGTGGACTTGAACCAGGACTCTTCCAGACCCATGTCCACTAGACGAGAAAACACACTTCAGACAAGCCCTGAAAACATGTTGCTACAGCAACTGGGCCATCAGCAAAACAGATAAAATGCAGAATAAAGAAACCACTACAAAACACATCACAAAAGGTCATAACAAGAGGAAACACATTGTGGTGCCCTATGTATCGGGGGTATCCGAGAAACTACGCAGGATTTTCAGCAAACACAACATTCCTGTTTACATCAAACTGGGCAACACACTCAGACAATGGTTAGTTCATCCCAAGGACAAAATTCCAAGGGAAAACCTTGACAATGTGGTCTATGTCGTGAAGAATATTCAGATCTGTATATCAGGGAGACCAAACAACCAATCCGCAAATGCCCAGCACAGGAGGGTGACCACATCAGGACAGGACTCAGCAGTTTATTTTCATTACAATGAAAAGGGACACTCTTTCAAGGACTCAGATGTGCATATTTTGGACAAGGAGGACAGATGGTTTGGGAGACGAGTGCAGGAAGCCATCTATGCCCATCTGGAACAACCAACCTTGAATAGAGGGGAAAGTCTGTGTCATCAACTGTCTGCTACAGACCATTCTGCCTTGAGATCTCATCCTAGGAGGTTTAACTGCAACAACTCGCATTCACATCTGGACATGTGACAAGAAAACTGCTCATTAACATCAGGAGCAGTTTCTGTCTAAAAAGGTGTGACCAAAACAACTCTTCACACCTTTGTCCAGTGGTGAAGGGAGTGGTCCAGAGTAGTATAACTACTAGAGTTCCCTACAACAACAACCAGAAACTGATGAAGTTCCTCAGTTGAGGAATGAAATGTCTTTCAACTCCAAAAAAGAAGTCCAGTTGCTCACAACTAAACCCTTTTTGGAGTGTAGCTGTCTCACTCCACTGACACTGGACCAGACCACATTAACCGGAGACCAAAACAAGCTGAAACACAAGAAGTTACACAATGGTCATAGCATACAGAACAGCTCTTTTCCCTGCCACTCTGGCACCACTGATGTTCAGGCTTCGGTCATGAGATGTTCAAGGGAGGTCACACACACTCTGAGTAGAGCATCTTCTTCGTTTTAGCAACTAGTTTCTGCAGTCTGAAGACCTCTTGGTCTGTCAAGTTGGACTCCCCCTTATGTCTTATAAAATGTCTAACAGAGGTGTGAAACATTTCCAGATTTGGGAAATGTTTCTGTAAACCATATTCCCTTACTGTAGTCTTTCTCAGGAATAATCTGATTTGCAGGGTATGCCTGGGTGTCCCGTGGGTCATTTGGTACCGGTCTGCACAGAGAGAAAAAAATAATACAAATAATTTGTTTGATTTATTATCCAAGTCTTATTGATGTTGAAAAGTGGCCGGATTCTCTCTGTTACCTCCATCTCACTTGACGCATGTCAGGTCCTCGACACCGTAAGTTACGTTATACATAAATTAAGAAAGATCAACTGCTGGAGATCGCAAATGACGTGGACGTCTGTTCGAGACATCAATTCTGCCGTTTTTCTGGATTAAAGTCATGGCAGAGTACCCCGAAATCACCCAACAGCACCATGTTGCCATTTCCGACATCTGTGTGAAGCAGGGTTTGCTGCGGTGACGACAACCAAAACAAAACAAAAATTTACAGAACAGACTGGACCTAAGTAGCACACTTCGGGTTTCATTGTCTCACATAACCCCAAGATGGGACTGTCGCGTTACAGCAAAACAAGCTCAGGGCTCCCACTGATTCAGTGCTGCTGTGAGTCGTGAGTATTTCCAAGCACTTTGTTTTTGTGTTGTGTCTTATTTTGAAGGTATGTTTAAATATGTCACCGTGGTGACCAGAGTGTGTTGCATTGTGTTGGGGCAAAAAGGATGTTGCTCATGTCATGTTCTGTTGTTGGTGCGACGTCACAGGGACATCACTAATAGTTGCACATGATTACACAATGGATTTACGGTCATTTTTATTCTTATAGAGAAATTGCATTTTTTTTTATGCCAATCTTATTATTTTATTTTGTTTTTATCTGCTACACTGGGCCGTGAAAATATTGTCAGACAATAAACCGGTCCACAGTACAGAAAAGGTTGGGGACCACTGTTCTAGTGCATCTATCTTTGTTTGCTTTACCCTACGAACCAAGTCCCGACCTGCCTCCCTGGATGGATGGATGGACGGACGGACGGACGGACGGACGGACAGACAGACAGACAGACATATTTTAGATTTTGCAATGGGACTATTACAACACAGACGTGATCCAACTTCAGTACAAAACAAACAGCTACAGTATAGATAGAGACAAAGAAATTCCACAGTAACTAAGAAATAAACCTACTTGAATTTACTTGTTAAGAAATAAGCCACAGTACGGCCCATGCAGAGGGGTAAGAGTAACTTTTATTAGTTAGAGTCTTGGAAAAATGGAACTCGCTGTTCTCCAAAAAGACTGAATTAGAGCTGTCTTTGCTTGTTGTCTCGTGCAAACCTGGTTTTGATTCTTGGCTCCGCAGAGACATAAAAATCATCAAGTTGAGGCTAAAATTTTTAACATGGTGCAGAAAGAAAAATGAAAATAGATTTGGAATAGAATGATCTCTGATCAGTGGCAGTGGTGGCCTGGTGGTTAAGGAAGCGGACTTGGGTTCGCAAGGTCCCCGGTTCGAATCCACCAGCTGCCGGTTGCCACTGAGCAACCCACATCACTTCTTGTGGGCTCACCACCCACAGGAAGGCTCACAATATGGTGCAATGTGATTTGGGTGGTGTCAACTGCCCCTGGCGCCACCCCTGCGACCTGGCAACAGACAAGCAGATGATGAATGATCTTTGATCAAGTAAGAACAAATTTGAAAAAGAAAATACATTTATTTAGATATCTATCGAGTAATTTCTTCTTAAGTTAAATAAACTTTACCTAACAACTGAAGAGTGAACCAAAAAATAATAAATCATCTTCACTTCAACTCTCCATCAGACCTCTGTTCCAGCTCCTCCATCTGTATTTGTTGTCAGTGATGAACTCACAAAAAACCAGAGTCAGTGCTTAGAGCTGATTTTGTTCAGCACACAGACAAAACAACATCTTCACATGATTAATTTAAGGACATCATGGAAAAACAAAGAGATGCCCGTGGACTTTTCCCTGTTAAATATAGACCACAGCAAAAGATTGTGATCTGATTTTTTTTGTCTTTATTTTCCCAGACTTTCTGCTATTATAAAATCTAATTAAAAACCAACAATTCCATCTGTTCTTCTCAGTCTTCAGAGATGTCATCCTGAATTGAGCTTACATTTGGAAAACTCTTGACTTGACATGAGTCACACTGGAGCTTTTCAAATCCAAAATCCATAAAATTCTTAAACACAACCAAGAAAGGGCTGCTCCAAAGCCACAGGATGAAAAAATAAATCCAAAAGACACAAATTCCAAGTCCAACCAGCCAATGTTAGACAGTCCAGATGAGAGTTCAGTCCGTAACTAAAGGACGATAAATAAAACTGTCATGAAATACAGTTTTCTCTGTTGAAATATGATTTGAAGTGTTCCTAACAAAAATATATATTAAAATAAAGTTCTGAAATTTACTATAAATTGTGGGGAGTATATTGGATTCCGACCAGGGAAAATTCAAGTTTATTAATAATCACAACATGACCACAAGGGCAAAAACTAACTCCAGACCCATATGACAGAGTCAGCAGTAAATTTGAAAAGACTAATCTATAAACCACAGATCAAATGATCAAACCTTGTGACTCACAGTTTATCTCCTGATTTAATTCCCAACCCAAAGCGCTCCATCTCAAGACAGGGAAATATGTGGGGAATAAAAAGGGCTGTCACTTTGGCACTGAGTGACTCCTTTGTACCACTGCAAAGATGCTGTAGGTATTGTGAATCCACCAGTGAAAATCTACACACAGACAAAATACATGTTATAGGTCAGGGGTCGGCAACCTTTTACACCCAAAGAGCCATTTGGCGCCAGTTTC